>VYXC01007889.1:517880-554630 GCA_013397175.1 Platysteira castanea
CCCAGAAACTCAGTGAAAAGCAGGAGTTAAAAAAAGTTGCAGAAAGTTTGCTATGATTTGATAGACAAGCATAAAAAATAAGTGTGAAATTACACAAAATAATATTGCAAGTAGGGATCAGTTCAGGGATGCTGGCTGATATGCAGTGCAGTAAATCTGCTTGTAATGAAGTTAAAGCACACATGCAAATGAAATGGTTTAATAAGGGAGCTCAGAACGAAATTACTTAAGATTACAATAGATTATCTCAAATGAAACAATTCCTTTTTGCTGTTATTAAAATCTCTGAGCCCTAAGTTGGGTATTCATTGATGTTTTAATTTGTGTAGTTTCGTAGTATAGTACGAATCATTTGTTTCAGTCATACAGTTGCTACAGACTGATCAAAAAATCATTAGATTTTGGCAGTGGAGCATTTAATTTCTCATTTATTCTATGTAATCTATCTTTAGTAGTTATGTGCTTTTTATGTACCTTTAGCATATTGCAGTGGGAACTCTAGCATTTTGTTATCTTTTGGTATTGCAGAAAACATGGTACCAGTTGAGACTTCTGACAAATTTTTTGCAGAGAGAATTTTACAAATTACTGGGAATGTCACAGTATTATTTTCACTGTCATTCTGTGTCCTTGCTTGGTTTTGTACCTTATTTCATACATGGTTTTATGTTCTAATTTGTTAGGATTAGTGCAAGCATCACATAAGTATTCTTGTCCACCAGATCGTGTGATACTCCTGATTTGAATTAACATGAAAAAAACAGGAAGGGTTGGGTTAAACTGAAGTCTGTACAGATAAATGAAGCAATTATGCACACACCTGTGACACCAAAAGAGAAATGTGCACTCTGGGAATGATAATGCTGCAGTTTTACGCAGCAGGAACATGCCTTTGAAGGATTCAAAAATCTTGTGTCCTGCTCAGGTAGAATCAGATAGTCAAAAGGGAATTTTAAAGATCATCTAGTCCACCCCACCTGCCACAGGCACGAACATCTTCCACTAGCTTATGTTGCTTAAAGCCCTGTCCATCCTGACCTTGAACACTTAAGGAGTTAAAGGCATAATGGATGTATGTTAAAGGCATAATGGAGATAGGGGTCATATCTATTTAGGATTCAACAACTCTGCTGTGTTTATTGTGTCCAGATATCTAACAAAAAGCCACATGGTGTAAGCAGCTGCATGAGGAAGGCATGAGGGGTTTGCAATAAATTATGAGTGCTTGCCACTCTGAGAAGTCATTCTGAGTAACAGATCAGTCATTGCCTTTTGTTCCTAGAAGGAGCAAATTTATTCAAAAATAGTTACTGGTGTTATATATCTGTTCTTTTTGCGGTCTAACTTGTGTGACACACACAGGCTTAGGTCAGTTGCCTCTTGCCCAGCTGGCTAATGGATGTTAGTGACACTGAGGGTTCTGTCATCTGGTATTGATATTGCGAGGCCTCAGTAAGGCACAGTAAACTGAAGGGAAATAGTGGAAAACATAGCACTGAAAGGCATCAGTGAGAAAAATCCCAGGGACTTTTAATGTCCTTGCACTTTTCCTGTAAATACATAGAGCAGGGAAGGGTCTTCTAACTCATTTCTGGGAGTTGGATGTGCTGATCTCTCTGGCTCAGCAGTGTTGCATGTGCAGCTCCTGGGCACAGCCTGAGATGTGCACGAGTGTGAGATGTGAGGTGGGGCTGAGGCTCTGTGATCTCACCTGTGGTGAAGCAGAGAACAAAGCTGGGGGCCCAGCTTGGGCAGGGGCCTGGAGTACACGGTGCTGGCTCAGCCGTGCTCCCTGAGAGGGCAGAGTGCATTGCACATCAGCTTGCTCTGACACGTGGGGAGCAAGCAGAAGGCAGCAGCGGGTTTGGCTGGAAGGATAATACATGCTGTTCTTGGCTTTTTCTAAGACAAGTCTGGCTTAGGTCGGGAGGGCGAGTTCAAGTGTTTGAAGGGCTGAATTGAGCCCCTAGGCTGTGCAGCCCACACTGCTTTAAACAGCCCCCAGTGCTATCTGTTTCAGCACTGAATGGCAGAACATGTGCAGGAAAGCTTCTTTCCACCCCTGTTCTTCCCACCTGCCCGGCTTTACAGCCAGATTGGTTTTTGTCTTGGATTCTAACACTATATTGAATGTTTCATTGCCCTCGTGCTTTAGAGAAATCTGGGTTTTCTCATGGTTTTTTGCAAGCCTAAGTTATCAAGCAAGCTAATAGGGTAGTAAAGGTGTTTGACATTAATAAAGCTAATGAACAGCAATGTTGGAGCTGTCCTCATGCATGCAATCAATTTTATGAAGCTCACTTTTCCAGTCATTTCTCCAGGTGCTCATACAGGACCCTGGGAAAAATGAGTCATAAATACTTAAACACTTCCAGTACTTTGATGAATATTTTACATTGTAGAATATGTGAATATTAGTAATTAATGCAGACTTGAGAGTTAGAAAAATTTTTATAACCAGAATGGCTGGTCACTAAGGCTCAGGGATGCAGTTGGAACTGAATGAAAGTGTTTGCCAAATTGTGTGTTGGCATTTCATGAAGAACTGAGAGTGCAAATGGAAAATATTTCCTACAGTATACTAGTTCTCACCTTGGCATTCTGGAAAGCTCTGGCAGGGCAGTGATAATGGGCATAGTGTAGGCTACACCACAGTGAGGGTGAGGATGGATGCCAAATGGAAATTTACCCCTTCTGCTTCAGTTGCTGCACCGAGAGTCTAAGCAGACAGTGCCGGCAGGTCTGAGGAGTGGTACAGGCAAATCACTTTGGGCTGGGAAAAAAAGAAATCCAACTGCTGTGTTTCAGTCCAGTGTCTCTGAAAGCAAGAACATTAGAAAGCAAATCTGGTAAGCCTATGACAAAGAAATGGAGGAAATATCCAGCCAAGGAAAACAGTTTCTTCTGTCTTGAGGTCCTGAAATTACTTACCTTATTTACATCCCGTTTTCTTCTGTGCTTAAATTCTCTCCTGGTGAGAGGACATTTTCAGTGTGTTTGTGTACCAGGACGTAGGCTTTCTCTGAGGTCCAGGTCACCAGCATCTGACTGGAAAGGAATACAGCAGGAGACCTTATTCAACAAGTTTTTAAATGCATTGATAAGATTCTGACATTTTAAGCGAAGGAAATGGCTAGAGGGCTCTTTTCTATGTAAACAAAGCAGAGGAAATCATTGAGGTTGTCCAGACCGGGTAACCTTGGTGAGAGCGATCTAAGATATGTTATTGTATACAGTTTCTATGACAGGAATGAAAAATAACAACATAATAGCAGCTTTTTTTAAAAAAAAAAAAAGTATATCCAAGTGCATGGTTACCTCAGTGTGAAGGAAAGGTTGAAAAAGTAGCAAGAGAACAACCCCAAGTAGGGGAATAAGTCCATGGGAAGTAGAAGCTGTATCAGGTTACTAAGGTCAAGACAGAACTGTAGCACAGACACTTCAGAATACTGTGAGAAAGATCAAGGCACAAAATGAAGTGAGCTAACAAGAAATCAGAAGTAATAAGAAATGTTTTTATAACGGTATTTTTCAGCAATTCATTGTGAAAATGGAAAGGCTTATTAATTAGTGTCATCCTGGTTCTTGTGCTATTCAGTACCCTATTAGCAATTTAAATAATAGAAAGATTTTTCAAATTCCTTCCAAGTCCATGATGCAGTGTAGTGATTTATGAGTGGGAACACGCTTATACAGTTATATGAAATTTTGAAGTGTTTGCAGTTCACATCAACTTCTAGGTTTTCAAAGCTGTTGATTTTACTTTTCAGAAAGGACTATTTGCCGCATTGAGATCTACACGGAAGAGGAAAAAAGAAACAAAAGATACTGAAAGAAAAAGTTTCTCTTCTTGGTTTTCTTCTCTAATGATATTTAGAGAAAATAGTTATTTTCTTTAGGATGCCCTGACTCCAAAGACGTAGACATCCATGTACCTGCTTAGTTGGTATCAGATAATTTTAAAAGCACTTCTGTGCTTGGATCTGGGCTCTGCATGCTCTTGTAGCCTTTCTAGCAAGCCCATATAGACTGTGGTAGCTTTAACCAGCATTTGACAACTTTTTTCTCAAATTCCCAGGAGGATCAGGGCTCTGGATGAGCAGAGGGAGAGGGCAGCTGCTGGAGTCTTTCAGACTGGTGCTTCTCAAGGAAGTCACATGGTAGAAATTGGTGTTTTCTGGTGATCAACACAGGTTCAACTCCAGGTGACTGGCAATGTTATCTTGTTGCTTAATAGTCAGAAGAGGATGCCTAAAGCTGTGCCTGTAGGACAGCCATGCCATGGTTGTCCTCTGCTCTGAAATGCTGAGCTACAGAGTAATGGGAGACAGACAAATGAACAACGCATCTCTTGGCAGAACTGCAAACTTTCAGCATTGGAGTGGGATAAGAAGGAATGCTGTGGTGACATGTTATAAACAAATCAGGCAACCAGATTTGTCCCAGCCTTGAAAAAACAGGCCTTAGTGGGACTGGAGAGTATTTTTGGGATGTCTACTAGCAAGCCTGAATTCAATCCAACTGGCAGCTGGAAATGCCCTAGAATCCAGAAGATCAAATTGCCCTAAACAAATAAATTCTCAGTTTGTTTCTAGAAGTATAAGGTATGGATATATTTTAGATATATCCATTTATATCTTATACATAAAGGTGAATGTGAGCTGTGATTGATATATTTACCTGTGAGTAACTGTTTATAAATGAAGTGCTGATGTCCAGATGCTTCTCACTCTTGCCATAACTTGATACAACATAACTGTTGTGTTAGATTTCTCTGAATTCTCTAATGTTTCACTCCTCACTATACAATAAGGTAAATGCACCTAATTTCAATGGTGTCAGCCCTTGCCAGAGTGGATGACTCTGTCTCAGTTTAACAAGAAGCAAATCTTTCAAAAATGTGCCTTAAGAAGATGGCTCTTCAGAAGAGCATTGTAAAAAAATGCTGACAAGATGGTTATAATAATTTTTCTAATGAATTCCTGAGTAAGGAACTGAGATAAATCAGTTCAGGCTTTGTATAAGAGGAACAGCTTTGAAGCTATTAAAAAACTTTACCTTTTTAAAAGTCAGTTAATCAGGACAGTTAAAATACATAAGTGAAAGAAAATTAGGTATCTACCTTTTGACGTTAAGAAGTGGCATGTAATCTTAGGACTTGAAACAATTTCAGTCTCTCAGAGGACTTTCACTGCATGCCAGCATTCCTGCTGCAACCTGAAGTAAGGAAATTATTTTGCTAACTCATAAACTAGTTTCAAACATTTCAGAGCCCTCTTCCATAGTCTGTTGCAAGCAGCTTTGTGCTGACAGCAACAAATTTTTTAATTTTTTTTTTTTTTGTAATGCTGGTTTCCAGTTAAGCTAGTTCTTCCTTTGGAGGGTGGCTTGACATCCATAAGAAATCTCTAGAGTAAATCAAAGACCCATTTTCAGCCAAACAGGCTCAAATGACTTGGAAGCAGCTATGCTACTGCATTCACGTTAGTGACCCAGCCTATGTAAAAGACACTTCAAACCTAAAAAGCAGTGTGCATTCATTGAGGGCATCACGGCAATGTTTGCAAGCTGAGCTGTGGCACTATTCCAATTTAGTTATGTTGCTTTGCATTCTTAAATAAGGACACTTTCCACTGCCTTTAGAGACACTGCACAATTTTCAGCTGAACCGTGCCATCATGCCCAATGTCAGAGGAGACTTCTGTCAATAATTTATTCATTATACAGAATTTTTTTCTAGTGTAAACATATTTAGTTAAAGACTGTTTCCATCTGTTCAGCTTTTCTGTGTCTCACAGGTCCAGGAGGCTTATAGAAAATGTAGTCAGGGGCTAAACTTCTGAATTGCATCCTGAATTCCCTACGACTCAGCATTATCAGTGGAGCAGCTATAAACTAGCAGGACAGCTGACCTTCAGTCTTCTGAAACACTCAAGTTTCAAAGATGCATACTAATCATATCTATTCTGTTGTTCTGTGAGTCACCAGGTTTCCTTCAGCTGAGAAATATCTGTGTCAAAGAAGAAAATCATAAAGTGCCATTTGTTTCTTCTGTTTTTCCTTTTGACCTCGTTCTACCAACTGCGTAGCCATGAGTACTTCACATTTGCAAAGATAAAAGTGGACACCTTGAAAGAATTTCCTGGGTGTGGTACTCCAGTGTCGTAGCAGAACTTAATATATCTAGAGCTCTCCTTGCTTGATTTCTTCTACACACATCTTCTCTTCACAGGAAACATACCAAAGTCCTTTTTTTACTCCCACAGTGTACACTTACATTTAGCACATGCAGGCCTAAATCTTTTGAAGATAAATATTCTGAAAGGCTCTAACTTGGGGGCTTTTAAGAGGTATCCGGTTCCTGTGAAGCATAAAGGAACTACATAAATAATAGGGAAGTTCAAGAAAAAAAAGATTCTCTCACTGATGCACACATTACATGGGTACAGAAGGCAGAGATGAATCCTCTGTTGTTGCAGGCAAGTATAGCTGTGTAGAGATCCAGGTGTATTTGTAAAGCAGCAAAGCAAAGCGGGCCAGGGAGGCACTTGTTGCACTGTCTTCAGACTGGTATTCAGGAGAGGGCTGTGTACAACAGCAGCAGGGAAGAAAGTATTCTCAGTTCCCCAGAAAAACCTGCTATTTCTCAAAATATTTTCCTCTTTCACGCAGTGAGACCTCTGGTCCCTGAGGCAGTGGCTGTGGGTGCCAGGAGGCAGCAGGATACTTGGAACAAACTTCTTGAGAGTCCGGCATGAGCTCCTGAGAATCAGTTTCTGTGCCATGCAGAAGGGTGTAACCGCTTGTCAGTTCTTCCTCTTGACTTCACTGTCCACTCCTCTGCTTGTAATTAATCCTGCAGTCTGGGTGATGTATGGTCTCTGCTGTTTCCCTACCTGCTTTGGGGTTGGTGTATTCAAACCCCCAGAGTTAACATTTTGTGATTCAAAACTCCTGATAAATTATTGAGGGCTCCTTTGTGTCTATAGCAGATAGTTTTGTATCACATTTACATGGGAATCAAGGCCCTGCTGGGTTTCTTTAGAAAAATTGACCCTTCTTGAAATTCCAGTTGTTTCTGAAGATCAGTGATTAACAAATGTGTGTTTAATATTCTAGACAGCAGAACTGTCTGTAGCTGTGTTACGGGGTTGCTTTTAGCTGCTGTGGGTAAGCAGAAGTTTGTACCTCTTCTGCTTGAGGAAATACATTGATAATGTTTTAGAGAACTGATTGTTCTGACCCTCCTTGGGCTAATTTTGCATAGCGCTGTGTGAACGTAACAGCTTTCTAGAGGAACAAAACACCACTCTGCCACATTTGGTCGCTGAGGTAGAACTCCAAACATGCTTTGCAGTCCCATTTCTGGTTTTTCAGTGCACACATGGCTTTTGGTACAAACCGCTGCTTGTAATGAGCTCCCCTGAGGTTTCTTGCACCGTGTGCACCCTTGAGCTCTTCAGTCATGCCCCACAGACTTCATGTTTTTCTGTTGCTGATCTTTCTCATAATCTGTGAGTGCTTCACAGTTGGGAGCAGAGTTGAGAACTGTCTGGACAGCCCAACAAAGTGCTAGGGAAAGGTCAATGAGCTTCAATCCTTGCTGTGCAAACTTGGTATTTCGTGTCAGAACCTTGTGTCCTTTTAATGTATCCAGAGATATGCGTTCCTTTTGCCTGCATTATGTACACCACTACATAGCTGCAAAAGCGTGATGTTTCTGTCTTCATTTTCCTCCTAGCAGAATGCTGTGTATTACATCAACAGCAAAATGTGAAGGCAGGAGATTATGCCACTAAAACAAATATTCTCCTTTATCTTTCTCTCTAGAATTATGCAGCAAGTGATTTCACTAATTGCAAGGAGGAAGCGGAAGACAGCAACACTTACGAGCTTATGTTAGGCTCAGAAACTCCACTAGCTGTGGGTAAGTCATGTTGTTAGACAGCTTTGTTGGTACTGGTGTGTGCTGTATTAAATGAATGAGTTTGTGGGCAGAGAGGGCAAGTTATTTTAACACATTCAATTTCCACGAGTACTGCAGCTTCCAGGGAGGGCAGATGTCCTAAAAGGAGAAGGCAGTTGAGCGATTCAGTTGGGATAATAAAGTTATTGCTTGGTAAGAGAGACCTCAGTGCAACCACCCCTCCTTTTAAACTCTGGAAATTTGTGATGCCCACTCTGAACCTAGAAAACTGCTGAATTCTCCAAGCTCTCACAGAAGAACCGTCATAAAAGGGGAGGCACTGCCTTACATGTGCAGTTGAGTCCTGTATGGAGGCACAGATAGCTGACATTTTGCAGCTTGATGTTCCTACTTCCAAGCATAGATTGATGACAAGCCTGTTGGTGGTCTGTGTGGTCGTATGCATTCCCCTTGAAAACTGCAAAGTTGCTTGTTTGCATTTACCAATGGCATATATTTTGCATATATCTTAGAGTATCATGGATCTGTGAGACTAAATTTAATCCTCTTTTTATCTTGTTGACAATTTTATTTTTTCAACAGTCTCATCCATATGAAAAGGACATTTCTTACTTGCTCAGTTCAAACTGGTTGCTTTAGCACATATAGGTAGATGATAGACACTGTGAAAAAACAGGTTTTAAAATTTTCACTGTCTCTGTCACATCGTATATGGGAACACCTCAGGGCGAACACATGGAAGATGAACACGAGCTGAAGCAGCTGGCCATGTTAGGTGGGTTAATGCCCTAACCTCCCATTTGAATCAGTGGTGAAAGGCAGGCATCACCAAAGGATAACTCAGAATGGAAATCTACCTCAAGGGCTCTGTAAAGTCTGCTGACAGATTGTGTAGTTTACTCTGTTATGTTACTGAGGTTGACTACTAAAGTTTTGATGTTGTATGTAGTGATTAAAATGTACACTTTCACATCACTCCACTTTGTTCCTGGTCTGTGGGCCACTAGAGACAGAAGAGCTCTGTTTCCATAAGTCTACAGTCTTGTCTCCCATGGACAATGTTTATTTCATTTTAGAGAGATTCAAATAAGCGCCCAAATCCCACTGTACAAAAAGAAGTAACGCAGATGTGTGAGCTACAGCTTTATTTTGCAGTGTTGCACTGTGCTGCATTGAAAGTCAGGTAATAGAAATTCTGGAGGCAGGGAAAATGAGTGTGGTTTCATTCTGACAGCAGCTCTAGAAAAGTTTACCATTGCATGCACGAAGATGGTGTGTATCAGAGTAGCAAGGTACAATGAAAACTTCCACTGTTGATTTAGTAAATATTTAAAAAGCTGTTCACTGATGGTATGGATTTGACAGCTTTCCTGTTGTATCAGTTCATAAAAGTTTTATTAGCCATTGTGTTGCTTCTGCAGGAATCCTTGAACCAAGAAACGCTTCCAGATGGCAATTTTTAAATGAAATAATGCTTTTTTTTTGTATTAAAAGCCAAGCAGAGCTCAGGAGATCGGTATGCAATTGGATCGAGATGCCAACAAGAAGCCGAGGTGGATGAGGAAAAGAAGGATGACCAAAAAGCCAGCAGAGAGGAGACAGAGTATGAAGATGAAGAAGAGGAGGATTCATACAGCTTTCACAACAGTCCTGGCAGTTTGTATGCCAACATAGGGGCTGAGCTCAAAGGGAGCAGAAGAGATTGCTTTTTCTGCAAGAGGCCACCCCCTCCGCCCCCTCGAAATCTGCCTGGCATCCAAAGACAGGAAAATCTGCACAATTTATCGCAAGGTACGATCCTGGGAGGAAAACAACCCCAGATACAAGCATGTGCAAGGGCAGACATAGTAATGCTGTAGAGATTGTGTATGACTGTGTATGACTTCTAACAGCAGTATCTTGGCAGGATGGCCCTCATGCTACAAAGCAAGTATTTGCATATGAGGCCCTAATTCTGCAAAACAAGCATGTGCATGTGACCTTTGCTGCATCAAAATACTCATGACTGGGTTTGTCAGGTAAATACTGTGGTATGGGCTGCTGGGTTCAGCTTTTCCTCACTCCACCTGTCTCGAAGAGCTGCCAAATAGTGCATGGTGCACTGGATTTACAAGAAAGGCTTGAAACAAAAGATGAAGCTTGTATTTTTGTCACATTGACTTCATTATTTACCACTTTAAAACATTAAATGCTATCGTGATTTAATACAGCTTGAAATTTCACAGGTAGAATTAATAGAAAGTTATTAAGAAAGACCCTGCAGAGAGAAGTAACAGTATCTTACTATATTTTAGCCAATGTTGTAGTTACTTAGAAGTAAAAAGTTATATTGCAGATTAAAAAGAAAGGCAGAAATGCTTAAAAATGCTTTGCCTTTTTTTTCCTTTTTTTAATACATCTGCTCCAGAGTAAAAATCTAAAATTTTGTCTTGTGGTTTGATTAAAGTGATGAGAAACTCAAAATACTATTTGCATCTCTTTCAGGAGGGATGATCATCAATTTTTCTTATTGGGAAAAACAAGTATGCAAAATAGTTCAAGCTTAAAAACCAGTTTTAAATACTTGCGTAGGGGAAAAAAAACCTCTTCTTATCTGTCATAGATACTACTGATAAGTGTGCACACAAATTGCTTCTCAGTTTCTCCACCGCTGATTACTGTTAACTCTGTTTTCAAATGTAGTGTAACCTATTAGAGTCTTAAATTACCATCACCAAGTAGTCGGAATTCACATAATTAGACAGAAATAGCTGCTATAGGCAGGGTTTTGTCCTGTGTTCTGCTGTGCAAGAAAAAGCTGGCTATATATGGAAAGTCACAGGTGAATTCTAAGAGAAAGAGAGGCAGAATAAAATTAACATTAAAGGTGTGTTTTGCTTCCCACAAAACACTCAACTGCAGCTATATCTGTGTGTATAAATGAGGGGTCAGTTTTGGCACACAGGATTTGTTAGTGTGGGTTTGGTATAAATGCCTGGAATAGCTCTTACATGGCTATATCACCATAGTAACATGACCCTCTCTGCCAAGTGCTGTCTGTCTGCATGTGGGTACCAGCAGAGAAAGTTTCCTGGTGTCCTGTGCCAACTCCTGTGCTGGTAAAGCAGAGTTCATCTAAAAATGCTCCTGTGGGAATAGTTCATTTAAAATGTGCTCTGAATTATTCTGTGTTTAGCTGTGGTTTCATCACTGGGGAATGGGGTATCAGAATTCCTCTAGATGAGGATGATGCTTCCTTTCAAAGAGGAGCCCTAAGGAGTTACTGCTACATATTTTCAGTCAGCTGCTTGCTTTAGGAGTTGCCGTGGAGTACTTCGAAGGCAAGTCCCCTTCTTCTTCAAGTCTGTGTTTTGGCAGTGGCCTGAGAGTGCCCCCTGTGGGAGTTAAAAAAAAGAATGTCCGACAGAGAAAGGAACAGAACTTGTATAGTGACATGGAAACACAATATTATTCATATTAAACATGGCAGCTGTATTAACACCACTTGTGGTTTTAAAACATTCTATTCTCTTAGCCAGAATGCATGTTGATAGTACATGCTAATATTAATACATCCCATTAACAAATATATCCCACTTACAACAGTTGTTTAGCTCCTCTGAACCCATAAACAGGTAATTCTTTAAATAGCAGCAAAAGGATTGAAACCCGGAGGAACCACAGCCGAGTTTAGCAGACACACATACGAACAAGCAGTAAATTACAACACAAGGGAAACATGACTCAGTGCAAGAATTCCAGGCAGGTCTGCTGTTTTTGCAGGAAAGATGGGTAATCATGCCAAGGAAGTTATAAACATTTATGGGAACACCAGCCTCCGTGACAGCTTCTAACTCTTAGCAGTTGGTGGATGTTTTAAGGCAAATCAAAACAAACCCAGGTATCAGGGAAACTGTCAATGCCTTTTAATGCTGTAAAAGGCAAAAATTAAAGGAAAGCAAGTCCTGAGTCGTTGTACTATGAAATATACGGAATACAGGGAGACATGGAAGTTATTGGGGTGGGGGGATTGGATGGTCTTAGCATAGATTATAAGAGGTCATAAATTGTATCTACATTGTAAGGAGCTTTTCAATTTTTTTTTCACCTTGGACAACAGTAGATCTGTAAAGCCCTCAAAACCCAGTGGGATATTGAAGATGAAGGAAAGACAAAATCCAACATTTCCTAAATTAAGTTTCAGTTCCTAAGTCATTTTTGCAACAGGTAACAAACAGCTTGACTTTCCAGAATGCCAAGGACTGCAGGTACCAGTTACTTGGTTTAGCCATGAGTTACATGATACTTACAGTATCTTACTTACAGTATCATAATACTTACAGTATCACCAACACTTACACGTGTTGGTGTAACTCTGGTGAGAGCAACTCGGGCACTCAGTACTTCTGCAAATAAATCCGTATTTTGTGGCTAATAGCTAAGCATCTACATTTGATAATCTGGTGTGAAATCATAAGGAGGCCCTGAAGTTGGAATTATTCCTTTGGGACATCCTCTCTAATGAGTTAGATGATCAGAAGCCTCTGAAAATGAGTGCACTTTAGTTTAGAAGTGAAATTAGGTCTCTGAGCTACTTTAGGAAACTCTAAGGCTCTAAGGTAAGTCCTAATCTCCCTCCTTTACCCTGTATATGCAACACAATTCCTTCCTTTTTCAGAGAGGAATTTTGTGGTGGACAGGAGTGAGAGAGAGCACGGTGATGGCCTCACAACAGCATGCTGCAGAGAAGACCCAGGCACCTGCGAGGAGGACAGCGAGGAGGAGCACCCCTACACTTGTGTGGCACTGGATGAACGTGTGTACGACCTCATACTGGGGCAGGAGGAGCAGGAGCAGGAGAAAAGGAAACACTGCAGGTCCTTTATCATGAACAGGCCGCCAGCCCCTGCCCCCCGGCCCGTGTGTTCGCCCATCAGAGAGGAGAACACTCCCTACATTGTGCAAGGTTGGTGCTGCTGCCTCGGGAATATTTTCTGGGAGAATGTAGACGTCTCTTCTCTTTGAGGAGTAACATTTTCTAAAGGACTAAGATCCCTCTTCAGTTGCCTTCAAACCAACACGTTGTTTGTTTCAGTCAACCTATTCTCACCCTTCAAATGAGCTGAGAACATCTCTGAATAATTTTCAGTTTGCAATTGAGATAGTATCACAGTTTTTATTTAGCTTTTTAAAAATTATGACAATGTGATGGAAAATGAAGAATCACTGGGCTTGCTGTGAGTGTATCTGTTAGAGCAATGCAATATAGAATGTGCTGTTTGAATTGCCTTTCTTTTCAGTTTCTTTATCAAAATGGTTTTACTTAGGGCTGAAATTTCTCTGTTGGAATTTTTTTTTTCTGATAAGAAGAATTCTCTTTTCTGGGAGAAATGCCTGTGTGAGGATTCCTCTTTCAAGTATCCTTTCTCCAATTCAAGATGCTAGAAATGGGCATTTCTAGGTAGGATCATTATATTTCTAGAAGGAAAGATTATGTCCTTTTTCCACTTCTATGAAAACTGGGAAACTTTTTTGAGCTTTTTCATGGAAATACAAGACTGGAAGTGATTTCAGATATCTTTGTAGTCCAATTCAGAATGAAACCAAAACTGAAAGTAACAAAAGGAATTCAGTGAATATATTACAGAGATCTCTTTGTAAGTCCCAAAATCCATCCTGCCTGCATCTCCAGCCTCTTTTACAAAAGCCTGCCAGTGTATAAGAATAAATGTTTAAAAAATAGGCTGACAAAGGATGCCATTAGATTGCTTACTTCATGCTGTGCATGTTTTGCACTAAAACAGAATTAATACTACCTAAAACATCCTACCAAGTACAGAGGAGCATCTCCTCTTTCCTGCCTATCTCAGTCAGTGATTTCTTTTATTCTTCTAGCTAGCTCTCAACTCCAGGTTAGGGCCAGAATGCATGGGCTAATGCATTCATCATTTAGTTGCTCTTTCTTCAGCATATTCAGGAGGTACAAGTATGAATCATTACAGTGTAATCCAAGAATGGATGAGTATAGTGGGACTTTTACAGCTACAGAAATCATGAAATGGCTGCTTTTACTGAGGTTGCTAGAGCAGAGTCTCAAATCTTGATCTACCATCATTGTAGACAGGTCAATGACTTGGAAACCCTTAGTGCAGATGCTTTATTTGGGAGATGGCTTTTACTGTCTTTTATTGCACTGGAGTGTTTCTGCTCTGTCTGTTCACTAAGACAGATACTGTCAGAGGAACTGCTTTGGTGGGGCTGTGGTTCACCATGGGTATATATTCATAGATACACACACACACAAGTGTTTTACCTTTGCTTTTATAAGCATGTAGTGGTAGAAAAATTATTTACCTCTAGTTCTGTGAAATCAGCATCTAGCTCACGTTCCTTTGCTTACACAATACATGAGGAAAAATAGAAGCACTTCAAGAAGGCTTCAGCTGACCACTCAGGTCTCTGTTTTCCTACCTCTCCTGCTGGTTCCAGACCTAAAATATCTCATTTTTGTCCAGGGATTCCTGAGATAGCTAGTGAAATTTTAGACAGAAGGGATATAGCTTGAGATTAAAGATTTGTCTTGCTACTTGCATTGGCAATTTTTGTCCCCCACATTGGTTAAAAAATACCCTCTCCAGTCCAGCAACATCACAACTCCCAATTTATTATTTTAGAACTGCTTATATTTGACAAAAAAAAAAGGTTGTTTCATCTGTATGAACCAGAAAACTTCATTCCAGTCCATCATTAAAATCTGCATGTAGCAGCACTTCCTTTACAATTTAAGTAGTGTAAAATGTTCTAGTTATGCTTATACACATTTTTCATCCAGCAGATAAATTGATGATAATTTTGGGGTTTGTTTTCATCCATTATACTAAAAAGAGCATTGCAGATGTTGCAAAGTCAAATAATCAAAAAGTTGAAATTGAGGTAGTTTTTTACCCATTCTCCCTGCCAGGAACATTACAATACAGTAATTAGTAGGTAGCCATATGCAGCTATTTATCTCAGATATTTTATTTCATCTAGTGTTTAAAGTGGGTGAGCATAAAAAACTTAAGTGTTTTCCACTCTCATGTTGTTTAAATATAATTCATGCTTGCCCTAGGGCTCATGTATTGTTTCAGACCCTCCTGTTATAAACCCTTTGATTCTGCATCCACTGAGGTTTTGGATGCCGAGTATGAAGTAAGTAAGATTCTTGAGATGAACAGCATTACCTAACACTTTGCTCATTCAAAGCAGAGACACCATTGATTTCAGTGGCCACTACGAGTTCTCAGAACTTCAGATTAAATCCTTAGTGTGTCTAGTCAGTGCCCTGACGTCAGGCATTCACAAGCCTGATTGCTGCCTTAAATGACTCATCTGACCTGTGGCTAGGGCTTTGTTGGAAAGAGAAGTCCTGTCCTGCAGAGCAACTTTTAGTTACTTAACTGAGCCGTCCTTCCGTCCTCTGTATTCCCTCTCTGTTTGCTAAATGCCTTTTAACTTATAAAACAAATTAATTAATATTCGTGTAAGAAACAGATTGTCTTCACTGCACAATTCTGGTTGATCTTCAGAACTGTTCCCTTCTGGCACTCAGTAAGACACGGGTCCTGTGGAAAACAGAGAAGATGCATGCATGATGCACAGAGGGGGGCTGTGTTAAGGCTACACATTTGCCCACAAACGGATTCCCATGTACTATGGGAGTTCATGGAAAACTTCATGCCCCAAGGATTGCAGAGGCTGCTGTGATAGTGCCCTGCAGAGATGAAAGAGGAGGATTTAGTTTTGCCCTTTATGTACTGATAGATGGGCTCATTTATTGGGCAGGGTGGGGGGCGAAGGTAAGCATTGCGTAGCAGAAATGCCTTTTGCCTCTTGGACTGCATGCAGGTGACTCTTTTTAATTTATTTTTATATCCATATGGAGAAATCAAGTGGCTGAATTTCCATGAGTGCTTTCACCATACATTGAATGGAGGCCGTGATGTTACAAAAGAGTATCTTTTCCTTTAAGCAAAAGTGGTGGTGCTTGCATGAGAACAGCAACAAAGAAAAAAGCAAGCAAATAGCTTTCTTTGCAATAAGTAGCTTTCACATACATGGAATCTCAAGTTCACAATGGGCAGAAAGCCTGCTCCCTGTAGATTACCCCACCTGGTGTTCTGCAGAACAGGAGAGGGAAACTCTTGATCTATAGAAAGCAAACATGGGACTTGACAAGAGTCACTTTCAGAGCAAGATCTATACTTCAAAACCTAGGCAGTAAACACTCAATGATGCAAGTTGTCATAACTGAACTACCACAATTTACAGTCTGAGCATCTGCCTTGAATTTGCTGACAAATAAATTCTGGGAAACATGGGTGTGCTGAAAGATTTAAAACATAAGTGTTCTAATCGCTTTTACTCAGTTTCATTTATTATACTTTCAAAATTTAATGAACATTCAAACTGCTGTATTGAACACTGGTAAACAGACTGCATTATTAACAGAGAGTACATTTGTTCTTTAATTTAGACCACTGCAAGAATTCTATCTTGTGTGTGAAAGGCTCACCAGCCAGTGGAGCTGCAAATTGGTGCCAAGTTAGCTCTTTGTCCAGATGGTGTGCACTCTTACTGTGCTCCCTTACCATTCCTTAGATGCATAGTATTCCTCTGTAGGTTATTTCAGTGTTTTGTTCAGTTGTGTGCTGCCAAAACAACTGTTACATAAACATCTGAAGGTGTTGTTTTTTCAGTTTAGCGTGCAATTTTAATGTTCCCTATTGATACCAATTTTGATTGAGCTGGAAACTGAAGTTCCCAGTGTAGTTGTAGGACAGGTGCATGAGTTTCTGCAACGTCCCCCTGCCATTTCTGAAGCCTGACCTACTAGGACTCCCTCAGGGCTAAGGATTACATATCTGTCCTGGTTTAATCATTTACCTCTCACCACAGACCACTAGTATGAAAGGGTTTCTCTGCAGCAAAGATAGCCGTCCTACAACAGCATAAATAAAAGTTCCAATGCTATAGTCTTTATTTCTTTGCAAAACTCTAACAAATCCCTGAAGGAATGTATTTCCCCTCTGTGCACTGAAAACATTTTGCTGTTTAAAGATAGCTGTCTGTTGGACCTTACACTAGGGTTAAAAATTAGAAGTGGAAAAATACGTTTTCCAGTTACTGTTCCAGAGGAGAATAACATTCTCATTGCTCATCAAAATCACAGGGTATGCAGAAGAAGTAGCATCCAGTGGATATTTTTAGGGAGGCAGAATATCTCACATACAGAATAGACAGCATAAGCCCACTGAAGTGAATAAATAAAATCCAGAACAGAACTGTTAGTGTCTTGGAAACTTATCAAGCTGATTACTGGGAAATACAGTGATCACATCCTGAGTCAGTAATTCTTGTTGTGTCAATTGTTTAAATGCTCTAAAGCAGGGCTTCCAAAGCGAAGCCTCAGAGCCCATGCAAACTACAAAACATTTATGTCCCACAGAGGGATTTTGTAGTACTCTCCTACAGTGAGTATAAAGTACTGCACTGCAGATGAATTTCATTATGTACTCCCAACTTAAGGGTGTTTTTCCATGAATGAAATACTAGGAAGCACTGTTTGGCTGGCAGTTAGATTGTTTCTACAGACCTGGTTGGGAGTGGTATACCAGCTTCACCTACTGTATTCATTCAATCAGATTTTTTGCTATCTGAACTTTGGTAGCTTGAAACAAGTACTGAATAAGGTGCACAGGGAAAAAAAGTATTTCTAGGATGCTGCCTGGTTGCAAACCGAACTGCTCCAAAAAGCATATTTGTAGTAAAAACAGATAAAGAGTCCTTCCCTTTTTGCTTTTCTCTACTCAGGAAAAATGGGGCTAAAGAAGTATAGTCAGGTTTTACATGCTGGAGCAAATATTCTTGAGTATGTCACTAAAGTCGTTCCAACTTCCATGATCCACGAAGTTAAAATTCTGACAAGGGCAGAGGTGTGAGAGTTCTTTTCATTGTGTGGGGTACTGTGGTACACAGTACATTGACACCACACTCTGAGCAGCACCTTAAACTAACCACTGGTGCCTCTTCTCCTCACTCACTCTTTACCCTTTCTGTAAGAAGGGGGTTCTGGTATTATTTTTATTATCTTGCTTCAGTGCAAGGGAGTCATCTCTGTAGAATCTCCTGAGGTCCATCCATGACCAAAGTTGCTGGGATTCTAGCGGATTTGAGCTCGTATTTGTCAGACTCAGAATCTCACTGCGGATTGTGAAGAGAATTGCTGGTGAGGATATGTTTATTTTTGGATTAATATTTTCACACTGTCATTACACTGTAATTCCTTTTAAAATAATTTTGCTTTTGGTCTGAGAAAATGGAGTGGTTCATTCTCAGCCAGCTGAATAGCTGTGGAAGGTAGAGGCTGGCAATAGCCTGTGTAAGTTGGGATGAGTGGATGTGATGCTGTCACTGAAAAGCCCTGGCAGCACAGGGCCACTGCACGTAAGGGAGCAACGTGGCAGGTTGCTATTTCTGTGGCTGCACTTGGCATCACCCAGTCTTCATTCTGATGAAATGACTGTTGTGTGTTCTCAAAAATGTTTTGAGTGTCAGGCTGCGCATGTAGACCTGATCAGAATTCCTCTACCACTGTAGATGTGGTCACTCGTTTTCCTGCACTAGTGCATTTAAAACTGCTTAGTCTTATTCCCTTTGCCTTGTCATGGTGTAGATGTACCCAGACACCGATGCTGCCCTCACAGGACAACTTCTGGGACTTGAACCTTTGTTACCTTTCACCACACAGCCATCCCTTCTCCACAGTGCCTGGACCTCCCTAGATCAGATTCATGAGCTGATGTGCTTTTAATCTGTGCCCAGCTGCCTTGCCTTAGAAAAAAGTCTGTTTACAAGGTCCCATTTCCTTAGCTGATTTCTTGTTATGAGTCACTGGAATTTTTTCTTTTCGTCTTGAATATGTGAAATATTTATATAAATTTTGGGAGTGGTCATTAATCATCTCTTACAAAACTTACTGGTTAGCAATGCATTGATGACCTCTCTCTAGTTCTCATGCTGAGTGATGTTCAGTGTGTTGGCAAACGAAACAGACAAAAGGAAAATGAGATCTAAAAGGATGTGAACAAACATCTGCAGAGTTCTCATCTCCTGAATAATAAGCATCATTCTACTATATTCCTTCCTTGGTATTCTCTGTGTATTTGTAATCTCTTGCTGTGCTACATCTGATTTACAATCTAATCACTGCCAGAAAAAAGAACTCGGAGGTTTTATTTGCCTAGGTACTATGCATACACAGTTTAAATGTTAAAATATTTAAATAATGTGGAAAAAATTGAATGGACAGACAGGAGTCTCTCCCTGCAACATATCCTAACCAGCAATTCACCCCTCCTTCTCCATTCTTCCATTAATCACGAATTAATTACATGACGATTTTAAAATGAATGAAGCAAAAACCTACTAAGAACGAGGCAGCTTGCAAACCCACTGTAATTTGCAACTGAGTTGTGTTAATAAGTGCAACCCGAGTGTACTAATTAATTTGAATTATCACTTAGCCATGTGTTCATATAAAGATTTTGTTTTCCTGTATTTTAATTTTGGATGTTTCCTAAGGAAAACAGTCATAGATAATTTTGTTTGGAACATCAGCTCAATGAAGCTGATGAATAAATGCATCTTGAATTTCCTAAGCAAGCTGAATTCAAAATAGTGATATTTATTGATGGATTTTCTTAATCACCGTGTCTTTTCTCCTTTGTGTTTGTGCTACTGTAAGTGTCAGGTACGTATGTATTAGGTATGATTAGCTCATATATTTTTCCAGAGGGTAGGTTCATCAGTGTAGCTTTGTTTGAATCACTAGCGCACAGTGGAAGCTCTTGTTTGATTTTTAGAGGTTGTGTTGCCAATACAACAAATCAGGCAACATCCCTCATAGTTTAGATCAGTAAAGTAAAATAGAAATTAGAAACCGTATCTTGGTTGACCATTGCTTCTTAGCTGATATGAGTTCTTCTCTCCCATGATCTCTGTCCATGTTTTGATTGCCTGTGTTTCTAATTATATCACTAAGCAATTTTTGAAATGTCAAAATAGTGCATCTGTGACTCCTTAACATTAGATCTTTGTGTTAGAAATACAATTAATTCTGAAAATCAAATTCCTGTTCCTTTTGTTAGGGATTTTCCCAGTTTTGTCATACTTTTTAAACATTGTTTTCTGGTTTCATGTCCTATTAGAAAATATTGCAGTAGTTTCATTCTCTCTGAGTTTGCTTTGCTGGAAGAATTTTGAGGTTACATTACATTCCTAAAGAGAGATCTTACTGCCTGAGACACAAAAACGTATTTAGGGCTTGCAAAGAACTTCATCTGTATCCTGTAGCAGCTGAAGAGAGGAGGGGAATGAAGTGGAATTACTTATTAGTTCTCTCAGCGTCCTTTAATTCTGAGAAACTGCAAAAGAAGTTTGTTGTAGACAAAAATTAATAGGGTCAGGACATGTAATATGTAGATTTTGACCTACAAGCATCTATGGGTACTTTAGCCAGGCACAACATGATTAAAAATCCAAAAGGACTCTCTTTCTGATCATACAGATGTTATTGAAGGGTGCACAGTAAGTATGATAGAAATACTGCAACATTTTAGTCAGATTATCTGTGGCAGAGAGGCCCAGAAAATAAAAAAATACATATCCTTATTTGAAGGACTGTGGCATTCTGACACTGTAAAAAATGGCTATATTAATATTGCTGTACTGAAGGAATATTTACTTTATCTTCCATTTTAAAAAAAATGGAATATATCCCTGTGCAAGGTTACCTGTTTCTTTTATTTCACTGCTGTATTCAAGTAGTTCATAAGTAGTTGGAATGTGGGAACAAAAGGGTGAATTGCCAGAGTTCTCCCTAAACCTATGGCAGTTGTACAGTGGAGTGTGCCTGCCTTTCCAGGCATTCCAGAAACAGGCATTTGTTTTCACTAACCTCACCCACACTGAATCCTTGCTGCCAGCTAAAATCATTTCAGCAAGATGCAGCACATAAAGTGGTTTTAACAATTTTACTTTTCACTGGAAGAGTAGTTCCATTTCTGATTACTCCAGCCCTGCAAAACTCAGCAGAAATTTCAAAGCCTATCAATTAAAGTGCTTTCCAATCAGGCACATTGTTGAGTGTGTCCCTTCTCCTCCTTATGCAGTAAAATTCAGGCTGCCTGCATTACCTCTGTGCTCTCATTACTTTAATTTCATTTTTAAAAGGAGAATACTATTTCAATTAGAGAAGAAAACACTGCAACCATACTTAGTAGGATTCTTTGATAAGTACAGAGAAAAGTACTTTAAAAGTTAAAATGTATCGGCGTTTGGCTGAACTAGGGAGGTAACATCAGCAGCTTGTGCTGCCTGTATAGTTGTTTTTCTCTCTCCATTTCACGTGAGAACTTTTTAAGGAATATCAAGTCCCCAGCTGTTTCCATTCAGCATCACCTTCCATCCAAGCCTACTCAGGAGTTAGCATAAAAACTTTATTCTGCAGTGTAGGAACCGCTCCTTCCTCACCTCTGCATGTGTAGCTTGTGCTGGTGTTTAGGTGTCACAGTGGTCTTCATCATCCATTTTCCAAGTTCCCCTGAGAGAAGAGGGCAAGGCAGCCTGAGCAGGCTGGCAAGGAGCAAACTCCACTGGGTTTCCTTGGTCCGCAGGAGCAAGGAGCCAGCACTCCAGGCTACCATGCAGAGCGTGCCTGCTGCTGCTAGAGCAGAGCTCCCTTGGCCTGGGCTGTGGTCCCCAGGAAAGTATTTGCTCCATTGAACTGGCACATTTGCTGCATTGCAGTGATGACAGAGGATTACTTAATTGGCAGGAATTATTCTAGATTCTAGATTGTCAGTTTATGTAGTGAAAATCAGAACTGAGACTTGAGAGAAAGCTACTGCCACACAGGCTAAGTCAGAAACTGAGCAATTCCCACCGTCTGGGTTTCACATATGCTGCCAGCAAAAGTTTGACTGTAGCATTTCAGGGTGTATCCAGGCTGGCTGTACTCTGGGCACTTCACAGGAGTGGGAATGATGGGCTACACTAACAGGGGGTTGTGCTTTGCTGTTTCTACTGCTTGAATAAAGTAAACACAAATATACACACATTCTTCAGCAGTGTCCCTATTCTACCTGGGGTAGAATTTGGGTACTATTGGGGTTTTTTCTGCCTTAGCTTTCCCCATAAAGTAAGAAACAGCCTACAGTGTCTGTACCATGTGAAGAACTCCGAGATCTTGCTGTTTCTTCTAAACAAGTAATATGCTAGTGTGATAAGTGCATTTTATTTTCTTCAAAGCTTCTTGTTATGGTTTCTCTAACATCAGTAATCCTGCCATTCTGTGCAACAGAACAATTTTTCAAGTAATTAACATTAGACTGACAAGTGGGTTGAAAAATTCTCCTAGACTAGAACAAAAAGTGTATTCCAGCTAGCTTTTATGAGTCTCCTTCCTTTGTTCAGAATGTGTGATGGGTTTTACTGCCATTTTTCAACTTCCTTATATTCTTAATTTTGTTGCAGTGTTTCAGCAAAAGGCCATTCGAGTGACCAGTGACAACAGCAGGACATACTGCGAGGCCAGGAATCCCGGTACAGAATTTAACTTACCTCTTTAACTGCCTTGGTATTTTTCAGTAGAACTAGTAGAGTTTTGCTGTGACTTGATTTTGGGTGATTTAGCATCTGTTTTACCACCTACGATTTATATCCTTAATGGTATTGCAGCATTAAGAGATCAGATTAAAGAAAGAAGACTAAAAGTTATAGTCTCATACGAAAGATTTGTAGAGCCAGAGTTACTTCACGTTTTTCTGTTTCCTTTCATCATTGTGATTAAAGCCAAGGAAAGGAAGGACAGCAGGGCTCAGCTGTGCACTAATTCCAGCCGTGGAAAGACAGCAGTGGGGGGAGCAACAGTTTCCTTCTGCGTACCCCAAGATCCATGAAAAATTAATTATTTGTGGTAGTCCAGTTGTTATTTGAATTGTAGCACATTACAATGTTGCTACTATAAATTCTTTTAATGGTACCTTAAAATAATTAACAATATTATGTACAAAATGAATGAACACTGAGTGAAGATATTTCCTCCTGATTCAGTTATCAAGTACCAGGTAAGGATTAAAGCATATAGAGCAGCATGTAATCTCTGATTTATTACTGCCCTGGGGAACTGCAGTCTCCAGTGCTGCTGACATTGCTTTGCAGGAATGCTAAACCACTTAGGAAAAGAATACAGGACCTTCTAGATCTTACTGTGGTGGAATATTGGTAGCACAGCTCTACAAACCAACCTAGTAGCCTTCTATGATGGAGTGACTACATGGTTTTCTGGGTCTGAGGAAATACACTCACACTCTTTTTGCTGATACGAGCAGTGCAGTTTTACCTAACCTGGTCTGATCTGCAAATAATTCTGTCAGATGAAAGGTCATTAATCTATCAAAATAGAACCAATTAGCTGATAAGCAGAAGAGTTGAGATTCATGCTCACTGTGTGCTGCTATGATCAAAAAGAGTGCTGGGAGAAGCCGCAGTAGCTGTTTATTCCTTTCCTTTGTGTATTTCCCTTTGAACAATCATTCCTTGCTTGAAATGAAGATATTGGTAACAGAAAAACTGACCCAAATCATATTGATGGTTTAAACCCTTATCCTGGCCACACTCCCTATGCAGTGAAACAGCCTCGTAGAGGGCTCAGAGACCCCCCTTTCATGGCTGCTCATGTGTTCTGGATCAGCCATTCCACTATCAGTATCCAGGAGAGAACCAGTGCTACACTTCCCTGGACTAAGCTGTGAATCTGATAATGCACATGTCCTTTAGTTGTGCACCCGTATCATATTCTCCAGGAACACTGGGCTGCAGGGTTTTCTTGTTGCTGCAACGTGTTTAATAATTTGGAGGAAGGAAATCTTGTGCAATTTCAAAATGCTTCCTTACCAAATTTCATCCACAACTTTTGAGATATGTAATGTAGGATGTTGAAGACGAAAGGGATAAAAAGGCACTGTGGATATTTTACATAGCAGCCATTTCCTTTAAAATGTCAGTACTATAATGGTAGTGCTAGAAGGAAATTCTTTTATGAACCAACACTAATGGAGAATCCGTGGACCAGGGCGATAGTAACGAACAAAATGTTTGGTACGCTGCTCTGCTGCCAAAGGGTAATGGTAGAATCCTCATTGATTTGTTGCATTTCTCACTTTGTACATTTTATTGTAGCATCACACAGAGGCCACACTGAGACAGTAACTTACAGCACTGTGGTACACAACATCCCTCCTGAACAGAAAGAACTCATCCACTTGCAGGAACAGGTGAAAAAGGGGGCAATTTCTGTGGATGAAGCCCTTGACAGATTTAAAGAGTGGCAGAACAAAAAGCAGAGACTACCATCCACTCAACAGGTATGAGTTTGAAATTTGTTCCTTGATAGGAATCTTAATCAGAAGTTCTAAAAACAAGATCTTGTGTTTTGGCTCCTGCATATGAGGTCAAAAGTAATAATGATGATTTACATGCAAATCAGCTCTCAAGGAGCTTGCTGCTTATGGTTCTGAATCTTCTAGAAACCAGTTTCCACTGTTGTTTGATTACTTGAGAGGTTTTGTGCATTTGGTTAAAATCCAGAGTTAAATATATTAGTCTCCTGAGACTTGTGTTTTAAAGTGTTGGTGATGTGTATCTTTCATGAAACCTAATGTCACCAAACAAACCAAATATGCTACTCAGCACAGAAACATGACTATATCAAACTTACATTTATTACATTAATTTAATATATATTAACTTACGCCAGGCTTTATGCCTGCTTGAAAGTGTTGAATATACTTAGTGAAATCCACAACTGTTGGCAGTGCTCTACAGCTCCTTTGTATTCAATGTATGGAGTAAATTGAGGTGCACAAAAACAGGATTTACAAAAGCCCACACACTGAGTCACTGAAAGAACAGCATCAAAGCTGCGAGTCATGGAGAGAAGGTCTGTTAATTACTTTTAAAAAGACACATGGAGGAAGAGGTTATGCCCTCATTTTATATGAGGTCATGCATTAACAAAAATAATTTCTTGTTGTCCTTTAGGTCATTTAGTAGAAAGAGGAAAAGCAAAGCTAATTTACTGCTTTTCAGAGTGGGAGAGCTGTCAGATGCTGCTAGCAAGGAGAATGCTCTTTGTGTTTGCTTCTGCTTGAAAGTCTGAGCTTTGTCATCACAGTGGAACACTTAACAGCAAAAGTGCAAGGGCCTGGAACAGTTTGGGAGCCCATTTCCCAAGCTGGGCACCAGCAGCACAGCACTGGGAATGTGAGGGATGCCCCCTTCCAAATCCATCTGCAGCCAAGTGTGCGGATGAATTGATAGTATTGCTCTCTCAGTCAGGGGCATTTCTTGTGGAGGAAAATGGTATCTAATCTGTGCCATGATAGCAGCACCAAGTTATAAGTCTTTTTTTTTTCTTGTTGAACTATAAGATGCCTGTATTTCAAGGAAGATTCACTTGGCCTGTTTTCAGTGCTTCAGGGAAAAAGCTACTTTGTAGTGGTGGTTTATACCCTGCATTGCATGTGTGACTTTTCTTTGGTTTTGTTCTATAGAAAAGTCTTTTCTTCTTACTCCTCTATAAACATGATGAACTGACTTCATGCTGTCACTGCAGTTGTTTGTCCTTCGCTTGGATTTTTGAGGAAAAATCACTTGTCCAAAAAAAACCCAACCCCAAAACAAAAAACCCCAAACAAACAAAAAAAACACCCAAGCCTCTGTAATCTAATACCAGAGTCATTGTAACTTACTGCTGGCAGGGGGATAACTCCACAAGACTCTTAGGTAAAAATGCTAAAATTAGCATCGTAAACATTTTTCAGTCTTTAAAAATTTTCCAGGAGAGAGATGTTTGGCTTTCAGAATGCTAAAGAATCCAGCTTTTTATAGTGACTTATTATTTTTACAGTAAGCTTCTATTACTGATCTCTGCTGCTGGTTTTATGCTTGTTTTTTTACCTAAAGGAAAAAGTGCATCACTTTAGAGACACCACTCTCAGAAACAGACAGGAAAATGAAAACCTGAATGGTGAGTTGCACTTTTTCTGCCTTTTAGAACTCTGAAGCCTTGAAGTATAGTGCAGAAGTCTGATCCAAACTCTTCTGGATTGGGCACTGAATGTAACGAACATTTTCTGTATCTGACCACATTTATTTTAGCATAATCAGGCCTTCAGCAGTATCGAGATTTCATCCCAAAGATGAAATCACTGCGAGTTAATGGGGCAGAAGATTTACCAAGTCTCTGTGGCTCAGCTTTTCTGTAGCCTATTTCCTACTGCATCATCAGAATTTGGGTAGATGGCTTCTTCAGAACAATTTGCTTGATGACTTCAATATTTTATCTGTAAATCAGCCATCAATTTGCAAATTCTTGATGAACTTTCTACTGCTACAGCAGGTTTTTTGAGTATTATGATCATTATTTAAAACTGTTCCATTGGTGATTTAAGATGCTTTTTTCCCTTTTGGGGGGAAAAATGGGATTTTTGGGGTTGTCCTGAGAGAGAAGACTCTGTGATCCTTGCGTGTGCCTTCCAACTCAGAATATTCTATGATGCTTTGTGATTGAATGTCATCTACAATACTATATGTCATCTGCTTTTCCTGCAAATTATTTTCTCTCGTTGTTACAAAAATAATCTATTAGATGCTATTGGTTTTAGGCCTGTGATTTCTGTAAACTTCAGTACATATGCTGAAAGGAAAATCAGTGTTTCTTTTTCACATTGGACTTAGTTCATTTGTGTATCTCTATTTAAAATTATCACCTAAAAGCGGTATTTCCTTACTGCAAGAGAGAAGAATAATGCACAGTACTGCTTTCATTATTCTCTTAGACGGTGTTGTATTTATGGGAACTTGTGAGATATTGTAATTAGTTAAGGGAAATTCTTGCTGGCCCAGTGTCAGCTTTGTAGTCCAGATCCTTCAGTTTAATATCCTCTGTGGCTGGTAGAGGTGCAGTGTCCTGAGCAAAAGTCTTCACAAGGTGCTCATAACCTGATGGTGTGGGATCACTGCAGTTCATGATAACATGAGGGTGATTCTTGGAAGGTTTTGTCTGTAGGGTTTCATTTTAAGGCCACAGCAGCAGTCCTGCCTCTGTAGCTGTCCTCTCTCTCCAGAGTTCCTTTATTGAATCATACCAGCAGAAATGTAGTATCAACACTAGAATTGTTAATTTTGTGCAATTACCCAGTAACTCAGATAACGATCACTATCTTCCCTTCTGATCCTAACCTCTCTGCCCTCTGTTACGCTCATATATCCTGTGATGCATATAAATCAGCAGCTCTGCACTGCAGAAATACGGTGGGAAGAATCATTATGGTCTGTGTCCAACAACAGAAATGAAATATTTCAATGCTTGAAAATAAGGATTTCCTCTAGAATTGAAGGCACATCGATGGCAGGAGTAAACAAGGATCTCAGAAGGCAAATATCTATGTCCAGACATAAACAATTTGCCTGAAACAAAAATGATAATCACTTTCTTTTCTCCTTCAAAGTTCCTAAGGAAGGCAGACGGGAGAGCATTCATTTGAGAGACATTTTGTTTCACATGCCATTTAGTAAAGTGGTATGTGTGATTGTCAGCAGTCCTCAGCTTTGTTCAAAGAGTTCTAGTTTTTACATGTATATACAGGCTCTCCCTGCTGTACCTTTAAAAACATGGGCCTCCCTCTCTAGACTCCATGTTTGAAACCAGCATTTGGACAGTCTTTTTCATAGACAGTTTTTGAAGTCTTGATTGAGGATTTAAAGAGATCACATCTGAAGTGTGTTAGAAAAGGAATTTGATTTTATTTTAATGAGAAAGGAAAATATCTCCTACAAATTAGTATGGAATGTAATTTTTAGTTTCTTGATAAGTTTGATCTTGCTTCCACTGTAATGAAGTTATTAGTGAGAGTGGCACTCATTTCAGTCTTCCATTATAACATTTGATGCTATCTCAAAGTTCATGTCTCATTTTGTAACAGTTTAGTATAGGACTGAATAATACCCTAAAAAAAAAATCAGCTGCAAAGCAAAAGGTTCTCCCACTCTTGGAGTGAAACATCTACAAACCCCTATTTTAAGAAAAATTAAATAAGGCCTAGGCATGTAGACTGTTCATTTGTAGAAAGTACAGGCAGACAATAGTTTAGCTCAATGTTATGTAATACACATATGGTCTGACCTGTAGACATTGATAGTATTTTTCTTTTTTCAAGATGTTAGCCAACAGACCAAAACCAACAAAAACAAATACCTGAAATAAAATTTCAGGGAAATACATAAAAGGTTTGTGGACAAAAAGTCCACTTTTAAATCTGAGTAGCCCAGATTTTTCAGGGTTCACCACCGAAGTACTGAACTAGAAGTAGCTTGTTGCCCATGGGAAATTTTATCTCTAAGCAAGGCTCCTTAAGCATAAGGTAAGGCTTGAGAGTCTTGGGTTCGTGCCTGTCCACTAATAGAGCAGATGGCAGCAGCAGAGTACGTGAGGATTACTAGACAAGTTTCCTTCTAAAGTCTTAAGAAACAACGCAGCTTTCACGTGCATCCCACGTCCTTACTGCCTAGCACATGGGAATATTTAAAAGCCTGTGTGATGCCTATCTACATCACTGGGCATCACTGAAATACCTACGTGAATCTCATTTAGCCATTTCTGAACATGGAATTTCAAAATCTGCCTACTATTGCAGTTACATTATGGCACCTTGTGTGTCACATCCCACAGCTTTAGTCATCCAGCACCAAAAATATGCATGAGATTGCAGAAACTACATAAGGTTTGAGTTGCTTGTAGTTAGTTATCCCCTCATAGCTGATCTCTGTAGAACCTTGGACTTGTTTGTTAGGGACACGGAGGAAAGTGCCAGGTTCCTCATCAAAACTGGGAATGACTGATGCTCTGTTCTCCAGGCTTGGCAGAGCAGCAAGAACTGAGTAGTAGGTGTCCCTGCTTCATTGCTAGGTAATGAGCAAGACAGAGGCCACAGAGGACAACCTATAACTCAGCTGGACTTCAGGAGACAAATACTGCATTAAGCAAATGTTAAGCTTGATTTATTATTGGTGGTGGTGGTGTTACTACAACTACTATTATTTCAATGCCAGCAGCTTCTATAATCGTTGAAGGTAGGTCCGGGAAAAAATGTTTTAGTAGTCCTCCAATGACAAATATACCCAAGGGTCATATGAGCAATTCAGTCTTTGCAGCTGTTCAGTCTTGGCCTCCCTGGCAAGACTGGCAAGGTTAGTGGCCTGCTGTGGAAAGGTCAAAGCTTTTTCCATAGGCTACTCAACTGCAAGCATTTGTTTCTTAGCTGTTAAAACCAGTAGGTACTGACACTGGAAGTAGACTTCCTATCCAAGAAGGGCGATTTTACAGCTGTTGCTGTAGGCTGTTTAATACTGACCTGATCCTGTAAGTAGCCAGGTCATCCACTGGGTAAAGGCATCCTCCACAGAATTTCTTCTTCCAGCTTTTGATTTACAAATCTGTAGATGCCCAACTTCCTGCCAAAGACCAACTCTCTTTCCCATCTTGATCCAAAAAACACCCAGAAGAGCACTATGCACATTCTACAAACTGGCAGGTTATTGATTACATTTGCTATCCAAATGTCTGGCTTCATTCCTCAGCCCTCATCAGTGCCTTGTTTTTAGTCCAAGTTGGTAACAGATTGCTTATTCATCAGTTGATGCCTCTCCAGCTTGCAGGTTGTGTCTAAGTAGAGTTCCCTGAAAACTAAAAAAACACCTCTTATTTTTGAGCACAACCACCAATTTCTGTTGTCTCTGCTAGGGCAGTAGGAAGACAAACAAAGACAGACCCTAATTTTGGCATTTGGATCCACAGGCACTAAAACTTCTTTAGTCAACCCAGTTAGCAAAGTTGAAATACCATGGGATCCTGAAGCACATACAAGCTTTTGTATGTTTGGACAGTGAGGAAGTCACAAAAAAGCTGTGTTTTGTCTTCATGACTTCAACAGTATTTCAGTCAGGACTTCTAGTCTTGAAAATACTCGCTGATAGTTTACAACAGTGTCCACTGGACTTGTGAAGGAACATCTTTAGCCTGGCTTATTCCCAATTTCTTAGCTTCACATGATGCTCAAAGTTTAAATCTAGAAAATAACAAAAATCAGTTTCCTGCCTTTTTGTCACCAAGTCAGGGCTTCATGAGGCAAGCTCACAGTCCCACTGCTGACAGGAGTTCACCAAGACAATGAATATCCATGTACCTCTCGCCTCTCCTAACTGCCACCAAGAGAGGCCAGCCTTGCTGTTGGGAGTAAGACTTGTACAAAATCCACCTCGTGTCATTCTCCCACACAACAAATGCTTATTTCTGTGAATGTCTCTTGCTCCCCTGCACCCAGGGACATGTGTTGTCTTCATATTTGAAGTAAAGCACAGAAAAAGTGACTCATCATAGAAATGTGTTTTCTGAATTATTCAACTTTGAAAGATAACTCTGCACAAGCCTAACTTATTGATTTAAAAGATTATTGATTGCATCTTTCTCGTTTTAGTCTACAACTAGGAGCCCAACAGCCAAGGAACAGATGCCTAATTACCCAAGGTAAGAGCAGGTATACGAATGCACACACACACACACACACACATACACACACACTCACGCACAGACATGTTTGCCATGGAAACAAACACTTGTGGAGGTATTTCCCATCAGAGTGCATTTGTGTAACAAGATGATGGAAGTGCATCTCAGAGACTCTGATTTCACAAGATAAACCATTATCATTGGTCTGGTTTGTACTAGAACTTCTTTTTTATCAGCTATCAACCTATTCTTGTTTAGTGCAGGGCAGATTAGCAAGCAGTGAGGCACTGAGCTCACTTGTGGGTGCAGGTGAAGAAAGTTCCTGCCAGATATTGCCACTGAGGCAGGGTATGTACCTAAAAGCTGTCTCAGAGTCCAGTCCTACATCCTGATTTCACAAGCAGTATCAAACATAATGAATAAAGTTGAAAGCCACAGATACAAGGATGTGTCCAGATTAAACATAAGACCAATGCTCATTTCAGTGCTGGGAAGCTTAGAGGTGATGATGCTGCCTCCACAAACAGCAGAATTTTCCAATGATTGTGCTAGTGAGTTTCTTGGGTTTGGGGCATCTAATGAGCTCTTTAATAGTTGAGGGGTTTAAATATTACTATCTGCTACCTGTGTGCTTCCGTTCATATCTCATTATATTACTATTATATTCATATACTGTTATAGTATTAATGTTTTTGCTAATATGATGTAATATTATGAAGTAATATTTGTTCACAGTAGCAAGTGAAGCAATTTATTCCTAAAGACAACTGTAATTTTAAGGGCTTTGTTAGCTAAGTTACTTTGATTCAATTTGCCTCAACTTTTCCAAGTAAGGGGAGTGCAGTGTGCTACTGTTGTAGCATTATTTTTTTGGCATTGAAAATGGATTATCTTCAATGGGGTCTCTTCTGCCCCCCTAATCTCATGCAAAGGAGAAGGAAGTTGCTTCTTGCAGGAACTGTGTATCCATGTCTCATTTCTGGAGCCAACTGCTCACCTGCTCGCTGAAGTGCAGTGTCCACACCACAAAACAATCGGCACCTCCTCTGCTGCTGCTTATCCTCTGAATCACTTGTTCAGGCACCCCCCTTCAAAAGTTCTCATAAAAACAAAAGAAAAAGAGTCTTATGACATGAGCTGAAAATGAAAAATTAGTGCTCCTTCTTCAAGAGGCAGCTTAACTCCTACATGGGCATTCCTATCGGAGCTGTTTTCCTTGAGTGGAGATGAAGTCACCTACACTTAATGAGTAAAAAAGCTTTGGCTTTTAAAAGCTCTGAGGCTGGAGAAAACTGTTACAAAAAGCTGGGTAATATCAGAGATGCTTATAAAATTCCAGATTGCTAAAGTGAGATGAATCATGCAAGGGGAGAGGGGGAATTACCCCTGGGATCAGAATAGCTGATTTCTGTCACTTTTAGAAAATCATTATGTGGGAGAGAGAAGGTAAATTAGAAGTGGGAGAACTTGCAAATACAATTTATCCAGAACATTCAATGAATTCTGTTTGTGAATTATCCACAGCAACCTCCAAGATTCTCCTCTTCTGCAACGTATGGCCTCTTCATAGTTTTCTTGCTCTTTTCTCTCTTCAAATAGGTTCAAAGAAACCACAGGGGTTTTTAAAGACTTATTTCAGGGAAATTTTTGAGTGTTTGACTGTTACAAAAAATTGCAGATAAACATTCAAGACCTACCCTTCTATTGCTCATGTTTTCACTCCCCAGACAGTCAAGTCTTCAACTCCAGTGCAAAGTTCTTCGCTAACTTAGCTAAGAATCACATTTTCCTTACACATGGTGGGTGGAGATAAGGGAATTGATATCCAGCTGGTGGACCTGAAGGAACAGAATGGTTTTGATTCTCTCATACTCATTTCAACAAAAAGAGTTTGATCTTATTCTAAACAAACCTGACTAGTCTGTTGAGTAACAGGCATTTTTCATCATTACCTGCAGTGAGACTCTTCAGCCAGCTGCACATCAGTTTCCTCTACTTGGCATCCCACGTGTTCCAGATGTGCCCTGACATCCTGGGCTCCAGCCCATCCTGCTGTGACACTGCCGCGGGATCATCGCTGCGCTTCCAGTGCCTTGGAATCTCTCACCTGGCCCAACTCTGGAAGAACACCAGTATCACTAAAGCAAATTAATAAGATTTCTTGTAAAGTCAGCACCGGATTTTACACCTTTTCTTTGCTTTTTCTTTTTCCAAGATGACAGCTGACAATTTATATAAAGATGTATTATGTGCTTTGGTTAATAATTCTTAAAGTCGTCTCAGTTTTTCCATTGTGCTTGATAAGTTGTTTAAAAGTAGATTTTATGCACAAAAGAGGAAGATTGTAAAAGCTTATAATGATTACGAAGTGAAAGTAAATAAAATTTAGCTTCTACTTTTTGTTAAAACATTTTTATATTAACTTTGTGTAAAAATTTGTCTTTCCTGGGAATAATTGTATTTCATCACCAGTTTAAATAATTGTACTCACATTAAAGCTAATTTCTTAAGCCCAACTATGTAAATCAGTACTAATTATCTACTAATGCATTAAAGTGATTACAAGAATTTGGTTTACAAGGAAATTGTGTTTTGTTTAGTAAGCTGACTGGGGTAAATTATTTCCAGAATAAAACCAAATTACTTTCTACTGCATTAACACAGCAACAGTAAAGAAATAAATATGGTTAATGGGTATAATGGTCTGCATTCCCAGAGTGTTATTCTACACAATTTAAGTGAGCGTGTGATGATACAAGAGTATGCAAGATGACTTGCCATATTTCATGCACAAAAACAAGGGGAAAAAAAATCTCCTTCATACATTTTGCTGCTTAACTACATGTTAAAGTGACAACCAAATTTGGAAGAGGGGAATGGATTTGAAGTTCAAGCCCTTAAGGCTCATATTATTTTTCCAATCCCAATAAATTATTGTGGCAAGTGAACTATTAGGAATAAAAACAAGCCAGAAAGCCAATGTTGGGATTTTAAAATAATGACAGAATCTTGAAAGCATATATATTTAGACTAATTAAAAATCTATCTTCTCTTTTAAATGGGTTGATTAAACATTTTCAGGAAATTATTTGTTCTCTGGGGAAAACCTGCATTTCTATTAGAAACACTGCCAACAAATACTGCAGATGTATTGCTATGAAGTCATAAATATTCAGTGACTGCTGTGTTAGTGTGGTAACATAGCTGTGTGTACCATACAAAGCTATTTGAACCACAGCAAAAGCCCTGAAATGTGTAAAGCATTCCAGAGCTGGAAGTAGAGTCAGTGTCTGTGAACTGCGGGGCAGGAGACTGTCAGGCTTTATAGGGGAGAAGCTGGGATGTTTTAAGACTTACCTGGCTACATGGAAATGGGAGTGGGGAGAATTATTGGAAATCCAAATGAATATAAGCTGTTACAATCCCCTTAAGAGGTCCTTCTTTCTCCCCTCAAAAATACTTACATTCTTACAAACCTAGCTCGTCAGTGCATGCCCGGGCAAGCATTCCTGAGGAGCTGACATAAAGATGGAAAAGAGAATACAAAAAACGAAAAGGTTCCTCATGTTGGTACCTTGCTGTCTATTCTGCCATTTGTTGCTTGTTTCTGTAGCAGAGGAGATGAAGGGACCTTTCCTGGGAGGGTGTCAGTCCTCCCAAACGTTGAGGCGGGATCTGGGTGCTGTCTGTGCTGCCAAGGGAGAGGCCGTGGCCCAGTGGCTCCTTTGCTCCTGTGAGAGGGCACCTGGGCAATGCAGAGATTTGTGGTCAGTGGTAACAACTACAAAACTGGAAATCTGCAAAAATAAAGTACAGACACTTACATCAAGCAGACCGTATGGTTTTTCCTAGGGAAACACAGAGTGTAACAATACAGCAACAGTGCCAAACACACAAAGTAGAAGCCTGAGGGTAGCTCTCCTCAGGAAATACAAGTGCACTCCATGTGCATGCATGTATTTGCATCTCTGATGTGATACTCCTCAGTTTCCAGCCCAGGATAGTTTAGGATTACCCATAACAAAGCAACTCCTGTTCTCTGCTTTTGCTGCTTCATCCAAGCCCTGCTCTAGATGTCCCAAGTACGGCAGCACCACTGTTACAGCTTTGGGCAGCCCTGTTTTACAAAAAGCAAAGAGTATTTTCAGTTCCTGCAGCTGGGGCAGCTACTTCTGCCCCATCACAGAAGTACAGTTCTACTGCAGAGTGCAGAGCAGTCTCAAAAGGATGCAAGATAGCACATGGGAAGATAGATAGGGAAGACATGCTGTGTCACTTTAATGAAGAAATACTTCTGCTACACCACAGATTTGTTTGTTTTATCACTCTAGTCTCCCCTGGCTCTTGACATTATAATGTAGAACACCAAAAACCAAAACCAAACAAAATACACCCCACCAAAACCCAGATCAGCTGTTGCCAGTCTACAAAATCTTCCTGCAAAATTGTGCATAATCCATAACAATGCAATTTCTATGGTATTAAATTCCACAATGGCTAAGCAACAAGTTCAAAAGAGGGCTGTTGTTCATTTGGGTTTTGTTTACACACACACAATTCCCACCCACCCATACTTTGAGGCAGCCAGCCAAGGCCCCAGAGGAGAAATGAAGGGATGTTTTGGGGTTTTTTCTTTCTCCAAAGGGAATTTCTTCATCTCAGTGTAGTTAATTATGTTCAAGCTACAAGTAAAATCATTACACTTCTACAGAAATAAAAGCATCTGTTCCCACCCCTCTCATACTCGGTATTCACGGTCTGTTTTCTGCTGCAGGATTTCCATACATTTCCTCAAGGTGCGCCACTGAACCTCAGACATGTTTCTAAACAGGCATTCTGACACAAGTAAAGTCCTGAAGTTCTGCTAACCAACATGCTTCACTAACAGGGAACGTTGGCAAGTGCCTGTTTAGCAGAGCATGAATTTGGTAAATCACAGGAGCCTGAGAGCCTAACTGAGGCAAGATCCCTGTTGTAGGTGCTCTAAAATATTAACCAAAATAGCTAAAATACTAGTTTCATTGTAAGCTAGGAGATTCAGTAGCCAACCCGTCAGCAATAACACCACTCGACACTTCCAGCTGGCAATATGTATTCCAATAAACTTGAACCAATAATTCACTGAAAAATAAATAAGAGAAAGGAAACAATGCAGAGAGATCCACAGTGACTGCAGTTATCAGCAAGTTTGATCTGCCAAGAGCCTCATTACAGGAGAGGTTTCAGTGAGTCAGCAGTGCTCGAAGATTGTCCACTTCTTGCTGAGGTAACTCAGCATTTGGATGTAGCCTGTCATCCATGAGGGGGTGGCATGGCCTTGCTGGATGTTCACCCTATGAAACAAATACTCATAGCATTTCAACACCAGCGTAACATGCAGTAGAGTGAGAATAAATATCAAGTCCTACCTTCATTTTATTAAAGCTCTAATCCGTGCAGGAATGTAAATGGTGCTGAAGATAGCTTTCAGTCTTCATGGAAAACATCTCCTGTGGTAAGAGCAGGAGCAAAATGACAAGAGTTGTCCTGACAGTGCTCGTGGGGGTGTGAATAACAAAGAGGAGGCAGAACCATGTAGACTGACTGATCATCCCCTTCATTTACTGTAACCAACTTTCTTCCTGACAAACTTCAGAGTCATAATTCAGTAATGCTGAAGTGAGTCATTCCAGAAATAGGCCCCAAGACAAGCCATCAACAACCAAGGTGGAGGGACATACTCAGCCTCTCTAGACACACTGGGATGCAGTAGCTGAAATTAAGAACTGCATCAAGAGAGCAGGGAAAAGTTTAATGGATGCAGAAAGTGGTCCCAGGGAAGCAGCAGTCAGTTTATGCCAGACTCCTAGTACAAGAAATCAGAAGACATATACCAACATCACTGTCAACTCTCAACAGTATTTTCAAAGGGTCTTCTTACAGACGAAAAAAAAAAAGCCAGGAACAAAGTACCCAGGTCTCAGCTCACTTCTGCAAGAACCCTCCATACACACAGACAGTAGGGGTCCAGCAGAGGTGAAGAATCCACTGAGGCTGCCCAGCACTGTGGAAAATACACACATGAGCTGCAATTGTTTGCAGATGCAAGTGACATACAGTACTAAAATGTTCACCTACCGTTACTATCTATACAGAGAGTGCACCTAGGCTGGTTAAAAAAAAAAAAAAAAAAAAA
>VYXC01007889.1:554663-608560 GCA_013397175.1 Platysteira castanea
TTTTTATCAGTCAGCATTACAGTTCATCAATTTTAATGCTAAAATACCTCATTATGAACCTGCGGTTTCAGTCCTGGCAGAAGACAGGCCAAAATATTTCCCCAGCACAAACCTATGAAGCTTGGTTGGCTTACAGCAACTCTTCAGAAAGTAACTCTGGATCCAGTGCATTGCAAGGCAAGACACACGGGTCTAACAATTACCTGAAGGACTTTTTCCTAGCATGGATTTGGGTAATTCAGTCACCTTCTCTGGTGCTTGCAATACCTTCCTCTGCAAGATTAAGCACTGTTATCAGAAGTCCTTTCATACAAAGATATTTACAGATAAAGAAAAAAATCCCCAAACTTAACCAGAGATCATAAAGCAGACTTGTTAAACTTTGTTGTAGTTTTTGAGGTTACCGTAAGCACTTCTACTTGCAAGGCATGGGTTGGCACACGCCACTGCTGTTTATTGCACTACAGGAACACCCACATGGCCTCAGTCTGGCGATGAGGATCCCACAGGCATAATGAGGATCCGTAGAGCTCGGATTTCAGTCACACTCAGAAGACAAGTGCCGTGGTGTGGAGCAGCGGTGAGCTGCCCCAGCCTTCCAGAAGTGCCCCCAGAGGAGGGGAAGCCACTCTGGCGCAGGGTGGCCAGGCAAAGGAGCAGGCACGCACACACTCCCAGTGGAGCGGGGACACACGGACTCACACACAGGGACAGGAAGGCGACCGGTGGCGAGGAGGTGAGAAGGGTCCTCTGTGTAGGTTCCAGCAACAAGGTTCATTGGAGATGGAGGGTGCAGGGACAAGGAATGTGGATGGGAGGATCCAGGGACAAAGGACTAAGATGGAGAGCAGGGCACAGGTTTATATATGGGGTATAAGGGGCAGGCAGAGCACCAGAACCAGTGGGCAGAGGGCAGGGAGGCAGGACAAGAGCAGGGTTGCCGGTGGGGATAGGGAAGAGGAGGGACTAAGGAACAGGAGCCAATGGGGGTTACAATCAAAAAGAAATTTCCAGAGGGTGTACAAACAAGGGATAAAGGGGTGGAGTATAGCGAACCAATCCTAACCAGGAAGGATCCATGTATTACCACAATTAATGTGAAGCCTCCTGGGACTTTGCCCTAAGTAAAGGGGATGTTTTGGCCTGTGGGTCTTCCCACCAATGTGCCATCTTTATTTTGGGGTCTGTTGGCCCATCCATGGCAACCTCACAGGCTACAACAGATCAGAGTCAGGGACCACAAGGTAGCAGTAAGTACATGAACATACAGATTATGGCAAGTAACCTCATCCCTCTCAATTTATCATGTTAGTAGGTTTATATGCCCTTTTCCACCCGAGTGTGATTTCTGACTAGACATCAAAATCTAGACAAAAACCTAGACATCAAATCCTAGACAAGCAAATGCCATCAGCTGCCAGCCCCCAAACAGAGCCCACATTGGCTGCCATTCTCCCAAGCCATAGTTCTGACTCACAGCACACAAGGAAGTATGGAGAGACACAAAGGAGATGGAGAGGGGGAAAGGATTACACAAGGGGTAAATTGCACCATTACCTCCAGAGGGAAGCCTTCATTTAAGTTAAAAACTCCATCACAGACAATACAGTCAAGAACTTATATTAGTCTTCTATTTTAGGGTGGATTCAGTGAATCTATAACCACAGGAAGCAAAAAATGAAGTCCCTGATGCTGTCTCTACTGATCAGTTACCTTTGGAGCCAAGCAAGCTTCCTCACTAAAAAGGAAAAAAAAATTCTAGAAACAAAATAAAACAAAAAAACAAACAAACAAAAAAAAAATCACACTTTTTCAAACCCTAACACACTAAAAACTTTAGGATTGATATTAATGGCACATAGGTACTAAAGGGCAATCCACAAACTGCAGTGCATCCTTGATCTTGCACAATTTCCACTGCCTTCCTGTTCAAGAATTTCAATCTCACTTAGTGGATCAGGCCCAACAATGATACAAGTTCTCTGGCAAGCAAAAGTGACCAAAACAGGTGAGAAAATTCTCCTCAGTTCTACAGAGGATCTTTCTCTTCTTAATCCATCGAAGGAGTTTTAAGTTGCCTTTATACCATACTTGACTCACCCTAGTTTATTAAGAGGAGGCTAAAATCACACTAACTCCTGTGGGAAAAGTACCTCAAGTATTTTTATTTCTCAGTATCAGACACCTGTGGTAATTCCAGAAACAAGAGAAAGAAAGAGGTGACAGCATTCCTCTGGTCTGATAATTTCCCTACCATTTGAGAATTGACACATCATTTCTTATTTTCTCCTGCCCACCTGAAATAGAACTTTACAAGATGGGAGCACACTGTAGAAGGAAGAGACACATTATAACACTTCTCAGACAGGATTATTTATTTTCTGGATACTTTTTGTTAATATTTCCTGCTACGTGAGCTTGAACACTGAACTCAGTTGCCACCACACAGTATGTGTTTCCTCAATTTTTATGGGTTTGTTTGTTTTGCTCAGGTGTCAGTAACCAAATCTTGCGTTCTATTTCTGACTGGTGATCTGAATGCAGTTCAGTATTTCTTTTACCAGTTTTACGTATTAGGTGTCAGATTTGTGCCTGATTATATGCCTTGCAAGATAAACAAAACTGCACACTGGAGGCATTTCAGAGGAAAAACACCAACTGCTTGCAAAATTAAGCTGAGATCAGGATACTAATAACAAAATCAGCTCTCCAGCGCATGGGTCAGCTTCCCAACACAGTCTTTTTGAGAAAGCTACACTTCTGCTGGTGCTTGAAACAGAATTACTTCCTACAGCCCAGTGCTGAAAAACACAATTTTGCCTTGTAAGGAAAGGTAAGGTGTAGTACTATTTCACAAAACAAGGTAAACAAATAATTCTGTGGATCCAAAGCAGCCTCCTTTCCTCCTCCCAAGTGGGGCAAGCACCTTCACCCCAGCACAAAAGGTGGTGTTTAACTATCACTTGTTCTGGGGTATTCCCTCCAGGTCTACCTTTCCCAGTTCATCCGGAGCAGAGACTGAGCTGTCATTAATCCCTGCTTAGAATGAGAGTTAACCAAATAAAGGCTGAAGTACAGTGACAAATTTCTGATGTTTGAGTGTCAGGAGAAACAGCTTCTCGTTTGCAGCACAGAGCAGCTAATAATTCAGAGGAGAGATTTGGCTGTTCCAAATGTCCACAACCACAATCCTGTCAGTCAGTTTTCTGGGTCTGGTGGTCATTACCACTCCGAGATTCTTAATTTCATGGGGTGAGTACCCTCTAATTCACCTTTGAACGCAAGAGGTCTGGCTAGCACCAAATAACCCAGATCAAGAGTTAAGACTGTAAAAGCTCATACTTTAGAGTGTTCCTGACACTGCTGAAGAAAAAGCAGAAATTTAACCTGCATAGCCTCTCTGATCACTGTCCAACTGAAGTCAAAGCAAAGTTCTAGCAAATTCTGTATTATTATAGCAAGCTCCACTGCTCCAAGCTAATTTAAACAGCGCCTTTATGTTTCAACAAAATATTGGAAAAAATTGTAATGGTGTTCCCGAGGAAACACATGACTTGAATTGCATGTGTAAGAATGTGCGCATATTCTGTAACACCAACAACAGGGTGAAAATAAACTGTTTTACCAAGGGGACGAGACTGGTTTAGTTCAATTACAAGGTTATTAACTCTAAGGTTACAGAGTAACCCCCAACGAAGAGCACAAGACACCTGTTTTAATTGGCAGTTGACAGGAAGCATTTGAGATATCACACCGTTTTCCACAGAATACCAAATTAACATAAACTAAAATCAGAGCAAATGAGATTAGATAGGGCTAGAACAAGTTATGCACTACAGGAAAGCATGTGAGCCCCCTAGTTCAAAGGAAGTCACACAATAATGTTTTTTTCTCTCCTACTCAACCTCTCTCGAGCACTTACTGCATCTGTAGGAACAGCTGAGCCTAGCACCCCCTCCTCCCTCGATTCCCTCCCATCTTAGCTTGCTAGATGCCTTGAGGAAGAAAAGCTGATAGATATCCACCCACACACTTCTTATGTCTCCCTCCTGCTTGGTTTCCTTCCCAGAAGGCCGAAAAGGACATGTTTTTTCCCCGTGGCACGCCAGCCAACCCTTCTGCAGCCACACAGAAGTTTCCTTTTTTATTGTTCCCTAAACTTCTGCAAGCCAGCTACAGCCAAACCACAACATAGCCCAGAGAGAAACCAGCTCAATGGTGGGAAACAATCTTTTTTTTTCTCCCCATGAATAAGTCACAGATAGCATCAAACTGAACGGACTAATGAAACATCCGCATGTCTGTTTTGCTTCACCAACCTAATCTATTTGCTAAACACTTTGGGTTTTAGGATAACAGAAAATCCCAGTCAGTTGCTTGCTCAGTCTCACACAGCCAAGCTCTCCTTATCTAGCAGCTTTCCATGGAGCATTAAGTTAAGCAAGACTCCCTGCACTCACCACAGAAGCTGCAGTTCATTTATTCAGGATATTTAAGTACGTTTTTAAGAACACTGGCAACCAGGGCATTTTTCCCATTCCTAAAGGGAGCACGGAAGCAAAAATATGTTCAAGACAAAACCACATTGGATTCCAGCAGCTAGGGGAGTAAAGACCCCTCCATCCTCTTCTTGCTTGTACACCTCATTGTAAAGAACATATTAAAGTGGTGGGTGAGCTGATTCCAAGCCTTCCCTTTCCACCTACAGCTTTTGTTGCGTTTGCCTCTGTTCCATCATTCATTCATGCTCCCTCAGCCACTCGCCCACATCTATTCCTCGCTGACAGCCCAGCTGCACACGCACATTCCCAATTACAGTAACAGCTTCTGTGTTCCGGTGCTGACAGAACAAGAGGAGCAGTGGGGAGAGAAAGCTCTGAAAGGCCTCAAGATGAACCGTGCCAGGTTTGCAGCACACATACAAGTAATGTGCCAGCGTTCAAGCTCACTCTTGCAAAGCCACTGAAGCAACCCCCAGGGAACTATTTGAAAGATCAAATTGTTGCTGATTTTAGATCCAGAGACAGCACCGGTAACCATCAAACATGGAAAGTGGTGTTTTCAAAGGGGCTGGAGGCAGCTGAAATGGGAGAGCCTGAACTTGGAGAGATCAACCTTAACAGCCATGGAAAAGGCATCTCCCTGTTACATTCCCTGGCTTAGAGATAACCCTGCTCATCCAGCAGACCCATTGTACAGGAATATTGTGAAAATCCCCACCATCCTTTCCAGAGACAAAGGCAGCTGCCAGGTTCTCTGTGCTCAGCTGCAGCCTACTCTGCCCGTGGCCTCACCAGCATCTCACAGAGCACAAGCCTTCCACTGCTGAGCCCAGAGAGCCACACTGAGCAGCTCCTCCTAGGGCAGACTCATGCTCAACACCTCTGCTGCAGCTCCTTGGATTTTATTCAACAGCCCAAATTCATGAGCAAATACAGGCAAAGGGAGAATCACAGAGGGGTTGGGGTTGGAAGGGATCTCTGGAGATCACCTAGTTCAACCCCACTGCTACAGAGGTTCACCTGCAGCAGGTTGCACAGGAACTCTTCCAGGTAGGCTTTAAGTATCTCCAGAGGAGATCCCACAAGCTCTTTGGGCAGCCTGTTCCTGTGCTCTGTCACCCTCAAAGTAAAGTTTTTCCTCATATTCAGATGGAGCTTCCAGTGTCATCACTGGACACTTGACAAGTCTCCCCCCATCCTTGAGATATTTGTATGCATTGATAAGATCCCCTCTGTCTTCTCTTCTCCAGGCTGAACAAGCCCAGCTCCCTCAGCCTTTCCTCATAAGAGATGCTCCAGTCATGTGATGCTTAAAATTGTAATCAGTCATGTGATGCCTCACATTCTAATAAAGAATCATTACTGAAGAAATTCAATACAAAAAAAAAAAAATTAGGAGAGAAAGCATTCATCTTGTACAGACACCATTAGAACTGTGACATTCTGGCACATCTGGGCCCAGTCTTTTCTGCCTCATGGTTTCCTGGCAGCATTTTCCCCCTTTTCCCTCAGGCTTCAAGGCATGCTTCAAGACAGTACAGTTGTGCCTTACGCAGCAAAGAATCCAGCCCACCCAGCAGTAGGCTACAAAAACAGTCCTTCAAGGAGTATTTCAAGCTCTCAGAGACCCTCTTGATGAACCTGAGCATTACTGGCACAACATGATGTATGCAATAGCAAAGGAAAGACATGATGGGGCACAGACAAGGAGCATAATAGCAGGAATGATAATTCCCTCACTTTATCTTCATTATTTGACAGTTCCCCACCTCTTCAGGATGAAACCCACAATCTTACCAGCTGATGTGCTCAGCTGATTGCAGTGACACACACTACATTAAATTCTCCAGCAACCAGAGCGTAATAGCCCCCATTGCTGCGACAGATTGGAAGTGCCATTTTAAATCTCTTTGATTTTCTCAGTAGATATGGGTTTCTGATGAATCATTATGTCTCAGTGTAGCAGAGGGGATGGGTTACAACCCAGCTGGATAAACAGCAGTGAACACAAAAGATTGTATAGCAACATGATATGCAAAGCATGGAAGAATGATGATCAAATGAGGGCTTTCAACCCTGAACGGATTAAACCAAGTTTCTAAATTACACAGAGCATTAAACAAGCATGCCAATTTCAAATGTGGTGACTACCTGCTAGGACTATATTGCAACATTTACTCTCACTTTCAAAGAAATGAGGAGGGAAGAGAAGGATGATGCTGTTGCTGCTCAAGCCCCAGCTGAGACTTGGGCAGCAGGGTGCGTTATCTGAGCACAGCAGCTGCTGCGGGTAGCTGGAGTCTATACGGGGATTGCAAGATGCCACCTGCACTTTTATCAGGGGGGCTACAGCCAGTGTGGCTGCCACCACACTGCCACAGGGGCATGCATAGAACACCTTGGGAGATTTTGTCCTTGGGAGTAGGGCTCTCACAAGGACTGAGAATGTTAAGCTCAGAGACTCACCCCAAATCCAAGCACTGCACTTGAAGCCCAGTGGACATGTCTGCCCTCTAACTTGAGTGCTTTGGCATCCCAGCAGCAGCTCCAGCCCTCTAAGGCATTGAACTCTGGCCGTACAGCAGGAAGGACTCAACACCCACTAGTAAGGAATTAGGGAAGCAACACCTACAAGCTCACTTCTGAGAAGCTGACTGTCATCAGGCCTACAGTCATTTGGAAATCCAGCCCTCTCAGGTCTCTTCAGTAATCAGCTATTTGAAACTTCTAAAAGGCATAAAGCTGCTCAAATAGAGCCTGTATCTGCAAGGCTAAGACTTAAGGGCATTACAGCATATGCCAGATGTCTTGCCAAGGACAGAGAATAGCAGAAAGCTTGAATGAAAAGTTGAAAGCTTGAAGCAAAAGTTAACAGCTTTGTTTTATGATTATTCCACCTTTAATTGTTTACTAGTTGCTGAAATGTTGTAGCACCTTTTCAACTCAACAGATGGCTGTGTTGCAAGGATCACAGAGTAAGCTGAGTCGGAAGGGACCTCCCAAGGATCGTCAAGTCCAGCTCCTGGCCCTGCACAGCACCATCCCCAAGAGTCACACCCTGTGCCTGAGAGTATTGTCCAAATGCTTCTTGAATTCTGTCAAGCTTGGTGCTGTGCCCACTCCCCTGGGGAGCCTGTGCCAGTGCCCAACCAGCCTCTGAGTGAAGAATCTTTTTCTAATATCCAACCTAAACCTCCCCTGACACACCTCTCTTGTGTCTGTGTCTGTCAGTGTCTGTCTCTCCATTTCACTTCATGCAGTTGTTGAAGGCCACAATGAGGTCTCACCCCAGTCTTCTCCAGGCTGAAGAGACCAAGTAACCTCAGCCACCCCCCATAAGGTTTCTCCTCCAGACCCTTCACCACGCTCGTGGCCCTTCTTTGGACACTCGCTAATAGTTTAATGTCTTTTTTATATTGTGGCACCCAAAACTGCACACAATATTTAAACTGAGGCAGAGCAGAGGGGAACAACACCCTCTCTCACCCAGCTGGCGACGCTGTGCCTGAGGCACCCCAGCATGGGTATCCCTCCTGGCTGGAAGGGTGAATTCATATTACTCACATCCACTGCGAGCCTCCTGGAGTTCAGCTTTTCACAGTGAAAGGCATCTAGCAAATATAAGGTATTTCTGAGCAGCAGCAGGGGAAGTTAGTAATGGGGAGAGCACTCTTCAGATGGTTTAAGATATTTAAGTAAATGAGGCTTAAAAGCCATTCATTTTGAAACTACCCTTGCCAGTGATTAACATGTTGTAACAACTCAGCCTGGTGTTAATCTCCATGGGTAGACAAAGAAACATTAACCTAGACTGTTTGCTCATAATTTTTAAACTGAAATTTCATAATATACTTTGGGATGCAGTAACCTCTAGAGGACCCCTGTAAATGATTTTTTTTTTTCAAATATCCACCACCTAAGGAGAGAGAGCTTTAAATTAGTACCTTGCATTAGATGAAATGGCTTCTGATTGTGCTCACTGCAAAATGTGAATTAACAGACAAACATCAGCAGCTGTGCTAGCAAATTATTTTATAATAAATCACATTGTCAGAGACACACTGCTTTCTCTCCCCTACATTCACACAACTGCATTGTAGCAAAACCAGCAGAGCCTTGCCTCATCAGAGGAGCGTGTGCCTTTGAAGGCCATGGTAACGAATGTATCAGGATAATTCAGACATATACAAGGTTCAGGCAGGAGCTTGGGAGGAGAAGAGGAAGGAGGGAGTTTGAAAGTTCGGAGGTTTTAAAGCACTAATATATGGGGAAATTGAGTTCTTCAGCAGTGGGAGTGAACAATGGATGATGCAGTAAGTTCTCCCAGTCTTAAGGGCAGTGAACTAAAGCCCCAAAATACTTAAATTATAAAGAAATGGAGAAGGCTTAATTCAGCAGATATAACTGCACTTGCCAGTCCCAACACTAGATGTGAAAGCATAATTTATGATTAACATTTCAGCTGATACATTCTTTGTTAGCCTCAGTATTCATCCAGATAATGTATCTGCTCAACATTCTTTTGTAATTTTGGCAAACAGGTTTTGATCAATGGCGTTCTTGCTAATAGCCCACTTCTTAATTGGCATCGCAGCACAGCTTCAGCTTCTTGTCAGGCTTGGGATGGAGAGCCCCTTCAGTTACAGCTCCTGTACAAAGTGCTGGCAATGCCTGTCTTGAATGCCAAGAGTCGCTGCTTGCCCGGGCCGCATCTGCAGAGAGCGTGGCCAACACACACTTAACTCATCATCCCATGAACATGGGCAGAGCTAATGGGGCTATGTGGGGCAGCCTAGGAGTGCTCACTCCAGAGACCCAGCCAGCTCAGCTAACTTCTGACCAGCACTGAGGTGTGATGTGTTGATAAACCAGGTCACAGTAAGCCTGGAAGAAGGATGCTGACAAGCTCCAGGGCTGAAGTGACAAGGCAACAAAATGCCAGGCTGAGTTCATGTTCTGAAATCAGGTGGATTTTTGTCTCCAGTCTGAGTAAACCATACATTCTCCAGGATCTTGGATGAGTACCTTGTAAGAAATACTTGGCAATCACTTTAAGTAGATCAATGAGAAGGTCTGCTGAATCTGCAATTCTTGCTACAGCATCAACAAAAATCTTACACTGAAGTGAGAAGATGATGGAGGATAAAGCTGAAAACACATTGTTATTTACAGAAAAAAAAAAATGAGTTGTTTCCTCTTTGGACAACATGGTTGAAACCACCTCCACATACAGGGTCTTCAAAATCTGTTGTTCTTTTCCATGTCTTTCATGTGCACACGACAATGGGCAATTGTGAAAGACTGGGAACTCCTAAAATTAGAAAGTCAAGTAAGAAAGAATAACACCAGAATATATCTAAAGATACAGAAAGTATTGACATACCTATCACCTATATGCCTATCACCTATAACTTCAAAATACAAAGAGTGAACCCAAAAGGCAAGCTTGATGGAAAACAAATACATATAAATTAGTCACTGCAAGTGTTGCTAAAAATATAGCTGATGCCAGGAATTCATCAATTTGAAAGCATATTTGACATGCATACATAGTAGGAATTACACATTCATAAATGTATCTCACAATATGCCTCAGCCACTGGACTTGGGGGGAAAAAGTAATCCTAATGAATGTTTATACCTATTTGCATCACAGTTCTTATGTTCTTGTCTATTCTTTAGACCAGCCATGGGATCAGCCTATGGTTATCACCCCACCTCACAGAATATGAATCCCCAGCTATCAGTAGGAAAAAGCCACTTATCTCAGTAGCAGGGGCTGCTGTACTCTGCTCTCATTTTAGTCTGGAACCAGATGTAGACAAGAAAACAACTGTAAGGAAGGAATTCTAAATCTTGTTTAAATTCAACCACAGAATTATTTATGATGTACATCATGTTTCAGTCTAATTTCTTAAAGATAGAGGAAACAGCACTTGTAGATTAAAGTAAAATTAGAAAGAAAAGAAGAAAGAATGAAAGAAGAAAGGAACAAATGAACACTACAAGCCCTGGTACCAAATGCAAGCATTCAGATGCTCTTTTCAAATCCATTGGAAGGTTGGGAGTAACAGGTGGCTTTGTTACCAGGCGTCAGTGCTGGGAGAGGCATCTTGAAAACATCAGGAGCTTAAGCTCTCCTCCTGCCCCTGCTGGTATTAGCAAAAGAAAACCAGCACTGTGGTAACAGTGATTCACAGAGGGGTCCAGGATGCCCTGCTCCACCCTTTGGAAAAAATGGATCAGCCACTCATCTCTCAACAGTAATCAAAGCAACTTTAAGGAAGCCAAAGAAAGGCTTAGCAGAACAGCACAAGCAGATTCCGTTCAAAATAAGTGCAGATTTGCAAGGCTACCTGCCCATTACACTGGATGCTTTATTGGTCAGAATATGCCTACGTTGGAATTTCTTTGCCGTTTAATTTTATGTGTCATGCCCCAGAAGAAAACAGAATCAGAAAATTATTGCGGTGAAGTAAATTAATTGCGAGTTACATGGAGTACCTGTTAAGCATTAAGGCTTTTGTTTCTTCTGACTTTATGCATTTGTTGAGCAATGCACTCACACTCAGCCCCCCCCACCTGTTCTCCAGCATTATATGACCTCAGGAGGCTGTACTCATGCCACATCTCCCTTAGAGCTACACGAGTTTGGAAAAGGAATATTTACTGTAGGGTAAAAAACCACCACAGTTGTGGTTGACAGATGTTCTTTTTGTTTTGACATGCTTCATCTAGATCCCTCTTCCTTCCACGAAAACAGAAGGAAACATTTTATTGTTTTCACCTCAAGAATAAAAGACAGCTCCAAATATCTGTTCTTTATGAAAAAAACTGTCATTTTCCTCCCTTTCAACTGTTATTAGAGCTTTACTAAGATTTCAGGTATTTAATGGTCATGCTTACATATACATACACGAGGAGTTGACTGATCTTCTAAATAATCCATTACACATAGCATAGCACCAGCTTTGTGTAAATTACTGCAATAAGGAAGCATTGGAGAAATTCACTGTTTTACTCTACATCTCCAAATCATACCTGCTCTGCCAAGAGGGCAACAAAATCCTCAGCTGGAAGTTAGGACAGATTAGTAAATCTTACTCTCCTTATAATAGAGAATCTGGCTGCTTGTGTACAAAAAAATGCTACACTGCTTGTGTAAAAGTGCTTTCATTTCGAGTTGATGTGATTCATATCCATTTTAGCACCCTTTGACAAGAGGGTGTTTTTTAAATTATGCAATATACATACAAAAGTGCAGCTCTGCTCGTATCATTTTTTTCATGTAAAGATATTTAACTATCCCATCCCCAAATTCTTCTTTTTTTTTTTTCTTTCATTGCCAACTAGATCAGTCCTGGCATACCTGCAAGCTCTGCTTTTTTATTTGCCCTGATGTTATATTTATTATTCATATGTTACAGCAACACAAAATTGCAAGCATGCCTTCCTTTCAAAAGAGTCTGTCAAGCACCAGCCAGTGCACACATGGAAGTCTGACTGGAGCCTTAAAACCACTTGCCCCATCTTACACTTTGAATATTCATTTGTAGTTGTGCAGACTGGCATAAAAATGTGGCTGTTTTTCTTTAATTTTACTGTTGCACATGAACAGCAAGGTATTGCTCTCTTTTACTTTTTTAAAGGAAGATGACAAGTTGGAGACATCTGCCTAATTACAATGGTAATTATGTATTTCAGCATAGGGACAAGACCGTAACGACATGGTCCTACCTAAATTGATCTCTTTTAGAGGTTGCTTTTTTACCTAAGCTAGTGACTAAAATCTCAGTGTCATCCTGGAAGTGACGTAAGTACTCGATCCAAAACCTGTGATTTATACCATGGAATGTTCCTACTGGGATCAGACTCCACTAGACAGAGCTGTACTTCCAGATCGTGACTCTCGGTGCCTAAAGCCGTTTACAAGGGAGAAGGGAAGTGTTATCTCTCTATTCACACAGCTGCCTTCAGGGGAAGGTAACATGAGAACACTGCATTTATTTACATTAACCAGAACACAGACTATGTCTGCAAATGTAGATGCAAACTCTCACAATGCATTACAAGTTTCATTGGTGAGAGGCTTAACTCCATTTTCAATACATATTTCATTTTGCTACTAGTTGTCTTATTTTCTTTCACCTCACAGTAAGAAGTAAGATTACAGCAGGTTCAAAATCAAGCACACCTAACGTCCCATTAGGAGAAATTTCAAACCCTCCATGCTGGAAGAATAACTGATAGCAAATTTTATTCAATATCAAAATCCCTGTCTGGAAAACAGAAAGATGCCTGTACTGTATGAATATGCCTCACTTATTTGAGATTACAGCCTGCAGAGCAGAGTGCAAGCTATCACTCTTTTAGATTCACAGCCCCTCAGCCAAAGCCATGGCACTTGCTGTGTGCCAGCTCCTACCCAGCAGCAGCTGAGGAACAAGTGATCTTTCATTTGCCAAGCAGTAAAACCCACACAGAATAATTACCGAGCAGCAGCCAACATGCTGTAAATCAAAAGTTGTTGCAGAGCCACCCTCTCAGAGGCAGCAAATTTTCTGGTTTTTTCTAGAGATCTGGACTAGTCTGAATTTGGAGAAGACCACATGATGGTACAAGCACAGGTCTCGAAGAATGTGCCTTCTCCCTGCTTGCTAGGCACCCCAGGTGAATAGGAAGTTGGAATGAATGGTCTTAAATCATATTAAATCCCACTGCTCTAGGTAGCTCCCAGGCATTTAAGAACAATGTTGAGTTCTCGAGCAAACAAATTTTCCCTTCTCCCCTCAGGGTTTTCCAAGCCTGTCTGCACTAGTGGTAACAGAAGCCACTGGAAAAGGCTAGGAAATGGCTGGGAAGGGGATGCCACAGGACAAGGCAGCTCCCAGACAAGTCCTCTTTTCCAGGATCTTCACTGCCATGTAAGCTTATCACTAAGGCCACTGAAAACAAAACTGTCACACTAGACTACAGACTAGGACTCTGTTACCCACACAGCTCTTCTGTAAGATTGTCAAGGAATAAGCCTTATTCCACAATCTACTCTAAGCAACATGAGCCAGAGCATTTAGTATCCTTTCAAAAAACTCGGCCATCCAGCAGAAGACAGTGCTTTGAAAAAGTAATTAAACTCACATGGATGTCCCCAGTATTGTGAGAAAATAACCAATTCCCCAGTGGCATGTCACTTGGGATAGGTTCAGCAGGTTTGCTCATTCCTGCCCACACCCATCCCAGGCAAGAGCGTGGGCCTGTCTGGCGTGACACTCCCCCCCAGCCCTCCCCCCACAGCCAAGTACAAGTTATGGGATGCAGCAAGTTACAACTGGCTTTTAACAAGGACTTGTTAAGAGTCCCCAGGCCAAACTTTCTTATTAAAGATGCTCTACTTGGTAAATTATTGCGTTCAGACCACTTAGAAATTGGAGAGGTGGATTGAGAGGTACTTCATAGTTACAATTTAAAGAGATCCTATCACCACAGGGTCTGAGTCATGCCAGGCAGGCATAGCAAGGTGACTACTGAATCCATATTCCTGTGGTGGTCAAAATGTCTAAATCTCTCTGATATGAACCACAGAGAGGCCACTGCTGCCATAAAAAGCCGTATTAGTTTGTTCAGCAGCCTTTACATAAAGCTATAAAAGATGGAAGACTTGCCTGCCGGAAGTTTTCCATCACGTCTTCCACAACCTATGTATTCTGATCTGTGCAACAGAACTTCTCCATCTTAACAGCTGTAAAGGAAGTAAACCCATAATTGATACTAAACTAAAGTCTTCAACAACTCCATTCTATTTTTACGGGGAATGGCTTCACTTCAGTGTTTAAAAACTATCTGTGACTGAAAATGCCACTGTTTCCAGATAAACCAGTATTATTTGTCAGAGACAAAATAACCTTCAGTCTAATGAAACTGAATTCACTGCTCTTCAGTGAGCCAAATTATTCCAAAAATTCATCTGCCTGTAACAAGCACTGACTAATGCCCTCTCAGTACAAAACAGAAGCTAACTTGCAGCAGATGTTACTTTAAAATCTCTTCTAATTTTGGCCAGCTCAAGAATATTCAGATCAATGCACAGCATGTGCAGGCTCAGAGTGCTGATATGCTCAGTTTCAGCGCGGTATCGCACACACACACGTGGCTCATGTTCACTCCCGAGTGTTTATCTGTTAAAATCATAAAGAGCATTTCTCCTTGCACTTATTATTTAAGTGGCCAAATTTCTACAAGCATATGAAAAAACAAGTTGATAGAACACTCCAGTTTTAAATAAAATTACTCAAAATTATTTGGAGTCCCTTAATCAGGATATACAACTGTTTGCACAGTTAGTATTGCTTTTAAGAGCAATTGTTCCACATTTCTCTTAAGAGTAATAAATTACAAGGTTCTTTCCTTGCCTTTGCAATCCAATTTCTTATTTTATCTCTTGACTTTTATTCTCTCTCCCACATGTTCCTCCCTTAATTACAACTTCAAACATTAGAGGAAAAAAACTGTCACAATGAATCAGATGGTTAGTCCATGAGGTGTGATATTCTATTTAATACTGATGTCAGACTGGCAGATCACTTGGAAACAACACTGCACTGCAAGCCAGCTGAAGAGAAATTAATGTAAGCTTTTTCAATAGTCAGTTCCTTCAGCTGATTCCATAGTGGATTTAACCAATGCAAACCAAAGGAAAGCCAAGGAAATGGCCTGCAGCAATTGCAACACTTGGGTTTCAAACAGGTGTCATTTCCTCTAGAAAGGCACAGCAACTGGGTCTGCAGATCACACCCATACACAAAATTCAGCTTTCTACCAAGGCAAGGTACTTCCTCTACAGTATGTTATTCTGTATGCTCAAGGAGAAACTAGAAAAATAATTACATTTACGCATTTGTCATAGCAGGAAGTGTTAATCCCTTGAGAATCACATTTACACTATCTTTTCAGCTATCTGCTTTTCAAACAACAATGTCTCCTAACATTTCAGGGGGGTGAGAAGTTAAGCAACAGAGTTAAGGTAACCTAAAGGTCAGCAAGTTCTGCTTGAGGTCACAAGTAGTGCCAGGTTTGATTTAATCCTAGGCTGAAAAGGCTCCCCAGTTCCAAGTTTGCAAGCTTTGAGTTTCTCTGGCCAGAAACTTCACTTTAAATCTATTTCAGTGTTATCCAGTGTCAATAGCTTCCCCAAAAGATTCACAGAGCTAGACTTTTCAGATTGGTCCCTCGTGTGTTTTATGAAGGAGTGAGTGTAGAACTACAGCCTGTATAATTGGCTCTACAGCAACTCTGCCTTCAGTTTCTGACTTCATGCAAACTGGGTATTCCATATGTTTCTTGAGAGGTAAATGCCCATGTGAGAAACCTGAAGTGAATAAGACATAAGAGAACAAAGACACAGGTAAGAATTCCCACAGAGATGCAGTCAAGACAAATATTGAGTCTCACAGTTCATAATTCTGCAACCTCTTCCAAATATCCTGATGGATATTCAGTGTGATCTCTGGAAAAGGCTTTACACAAATTAAGCCTTAGCGCAGTATCAGGGAAAGCACCTGCAATCAGCAAGATGCTTCCACTCACCTCCATGAGAGCAAAATGAATTTTGAATAAGCCTTCTTGTTTATCATACAGATTCACACTGTTTACTTATTTAGAAGACTGTTCTCTCCTTCCTGCCTCGGTAGGTACTCAGCAATTCCCGTGCTCCTTTAATACAGTTGGAATATTTGAAGCATGAATCAGAAGGTAATACTGCACATAGTGTTTTGTTAGGTATTTTATGATAGATTACACTCATTAAACCTGTGATTACTATTTGTATTTATTGTGTTCCAAGGAAGGATTACAAAACCAGTCCTACAGACCTGCTAGAAGGCTTAATTGCACATTTGTTGTATTTGCACCAGAAATTAAAAAGCAGAAAGTTAGATTCTTTAGGCAAAATTAAAGTTTGCCCACACATACATAATTTTTTTTTTCTAGTTGCTGGATTTCTCCATACTTTATTATAGAGTCCTGACATATAAAAGGCTCTATTTCTATACTCTACATGATGCAAGGGATTAGAAAAGGAGAAATAAATGCAGTTGCACAAAAGCTTAAAATTATTCACAGCAGTAATAGTCACTGGTAGTGGCACCTTTACTTATTTGAGCTGTCTTTTTTCATTTATTGATAGACTTGAGATCAAAGTCCAGCTGGGTATTTCTAGTAAGTTTTGGAAGTGTTGCATGGAATTATTTGGCTCCAATTAAACAAAAAGGTAAAACTGCTTGTTATCATGTGAAAAACGTAAACGTAATGGCAGGATGGGGGCTGAAGAAAATATATTATAAAAAATCCCCACCAAACCCAACTTTTTCTCCAGCAGCTAACAATGTCTTTTACATGTCAGTAAGACTCAGGCATTGTCAGATTTCACCCTTTTGAAGGTTGGTGTTATTTATTCAGCACTTCAAAGGGATTTGACTTCATTTCAGCCTCCAACTGTGATCTCTCATATAACTGGAAGAAAACCACTTCAGATTTGCAACAGATTTTAAGCTTTTTTTCTTAGCATTGAGATCTTTCTATGTCATATGACAAGCATGGAAAGGACCACACTAGACAGGGACCTATAAGACTCCACTGAAGGGAGCTCTTCAGCAAAAACACTTGTAACACCATCATTTTTCCTGTATCAACTAATACAGCCCTAAAGCCATGCTCCAAGGAAACGACACAGAGATGTTTCTAGGGAACATCCACCAGCAACACCAAACCCAAGCCTTCACAAGAAACTGTGCAGTATGTAGGCACTGAACATCTGCAGCCTACCAAATGCAGAAGCATTTTTCCTGACATATACCTAGGCATTGTTTAAATTGCTGGCAAATTCCCTGTCAAAACACTGTAAGCTGGTGTGAGTTATGACAACGAATCCATTTCCAGTTATTTCCAAAGGGTATTTTTCAATTGGGTATTAACAGGAACTCATCATACATGTGAAGATAATTAATGTCTTTTTCTGTATGTGACTTGCTTTTGATGGGAGGGACATAGTGACAAAAGGAGGAATCTGACAAGGGAAAAATGAAAGCTGCCTTTATGTGATAGCCATATGGAGACAGCAGTCCAGCAAGAGGGATAAAGACCACGGGTCTCATCTCGCAAAATCCCTCTGCCTCAGTTTATGAAACACACACTAATGACTAAGAATTGGGGTGATGCGATTGAGAGTGTTACTCTTCCCCAATACAGGCAGTATTTGTAGGAGGCATCCTGCACAAAACCTCAGAGCTGCTTTGAGCCCAAGGTGGATTTTAGCCAGGTCAGGAGCTCTCTCTCCCCTCAGCCCATAATTATGCAGTTTCATAATCAATGTTACTCTTCTGTAAAAAAAACCCCACCTTATAGAGAAATCCAAAATGCTCAAACATTACAGATATGAACCAGGTATTTCAGCGGCAATTCTCTCATGAAATCATCAGCTGAGTTGCCAGCAGCACTAAAGGCAATGAAAACACTACAGCTATTACAAAAGCAGCAAATGATCTGTAACACAGACAAGCATTATTCTTTGTTCACAACCAAGATGAGAAAATTGCAAAGAAAACAGAGTTTGAGGCTAGGAAACGAGTTTCTCCAGCTGCTATATCAGTCAGCAAGATCAGAAAGGCTTCACTCACAGTTGATAATAGCTCTTTTCCTCTTGACATTTCTTGGAAACCGCAACTAAATGGCCAACTGTGGGAGGAAAAATGAATTCCCTATATTGTTCATTATTTCCTATATTATTGAGCTACAGGATGTCTCACGAGCAAGGAATTTTTACCTTTATAGAATCCATTCAAGTTTTTGAAGACCAGACTGAGATTTCTATTTCTAAGTTTGCCATCATAAGTAAAGTTTAAATTTCCTTTCTTTCCTTCTTGCTACTGGGTTAAAGGGAATACTAAGACAGGACTTGTATTTAAAAAGACCTCGTAATTTTTGTGAAGAACGTGTTTGTGATCCTGTCCAGCAGCAGCTTTGAGAAAGACACCTTGAATGGAAGAAATCTCCAAGATGATCCAGTAGTTTCTCTTTCCATAGCACAAACCAGGACTTTGAGACCTTCAGCTGGCACAAAGAACTCACAGCACTTGCAGTACTGTTTCCTGACACAAATATTTCCATGGTGGATGAAGGTTTTTTTATCTTAATTGTCTATTCAGGTTAAGAGATTCAATTTTAAGAGTAAACAGGATAAGAATTGCACTGTTGATTTAATCAAAAATTTTTGCACCACCGTTGAGATCAAACAGTTCCCACAAAGGGAACAGACTAATAAATAGCCCAAACCCCCCAATTTCTTCAACCAAAGGGGCAAGTGGTGTTAGAAGCTCAAGGATACCCAAATGTAAAGTTACAGTACATGTGTCTTCAACTAGAGACTTGTCATTCCAATTTCCTCTGCTCCTATTTATTTTGCAAATGTTCAGTACAGCTCTGGAAGATTTTTTTAATAGGAAAAAGAAAGGGAGGTTGCAGTATTTATTTCTTCAGGCTTAAGTACAACATTTATGTAATAGGGCTAGGCTTGAACATATCCTCAGCCCTTTCTGTAGGAAAGCACAGTTGCACCCTGTTGCTAAGGCAGGACAGAGGAGTTGTCATTTCTTACCAGAAAACAGCCTAAGCAACCATCAGCAAACTGGCAATCAAACTAGCTCTGCTTTAAGCCTCCAGACTCCAAACTGTTTCTCCAACTTGCTGTCCTCGAAATCACCTGCTGTCGGCTTTAAACAACTTTGAGCTCTCAGCTGGGAGCAATATGGTCTAATGTCATCTGCTCTATTCCAGTCCAGGCTGCCTGTTCAGGTCCTTTATCACAAATATCCCAATGCACGCATCTTTGCTGGGATCTGAGCTTTTTGGTTTATTCCTTAGCTCAACCGTTCCTGCCCTACCCACTGCTGTGTGACTCAGCAATCATTTCCCCCACACCTGCAATCCCTCTCTAGCATTTAGCACCTTGGCTCAGTACTCAGAAGCTGCTCTGACCTGCAGCCCACACAGGCAGGTTCTATTGCCAAGGGCCTGGATAGCTCAGTTATCCCAGTCTGCAGGCACCAACAGCCACTCTTGGAGACTGGACTTCCAACTTTTTTTAAACTCAAAAGAGCAAGACCAAGGTCTGATCTACTCTATGGAAAGGAAGTGTTCAAGGAAGCCAACAGAAAGGGACATAAAAAATATACCCTATATAATCTTACAAGACTTACAGGAGTTACATGGATCCCAGCCTTCAAGTTAAGTCTGTGTATTTTTCATAAAAGGAGATTTTTAACTTGGCTGGATTCAGCTGTGAAATATATGGTCTTGCTAAACAGGAACATTAGCTCATTTACCCTGACAATTACATGAACCAAATCATCAATCTGGACTTGGATCTAGATAGACAGGACATCCTTCCAATTTTCCAAAGCCAGTTAGGACTCCTGCATTTGTCTATTCAGGTTAAGAGATGTTCTATGTTCTTTATTTCTTCTTTGAAAAAATAAAAAGAACCTTAAAATTCAGCCTACGTTAAGCAGTTTACTTTCATGACTAGATAGATGCCACCCTGTCACCTTGGATCTTAGTGTCTGGAACAGAGAAGACACTTCTAGTTAGCTTGCCAGACAAATTAATGTCAATAGCAGCAGTCAGCCATGCTAAATCCTACACCTGGGGGAAAGACCCAGGATCTGGCTGCAACTGCTGACCAAAGTAGCAAACACTGAGTTCTGACTTTCAGAACTGTGCCATATGCAGGGAGGGGAATTTCCCATCCGAGGGAGAGCTGTAAGAAGTCAGGTTTATGAATTTCAAAGGAAAGGTTTTCGATCCCAACCAGTAGAAACACAGAAGGGCTAAACTATGAGAATACTCAATATCCTTTATAGTACCTTTTATTACTACCACTCACCCCCTTGTTCCTGCTGGTTTCCGGCTTATTTCACATTGTTTTACCGTTCCCAAGTCAATACACAGAGGGCTCAAAATTTTATCTCTTTTTTAATAACCTGAGAAACTTCCCTGAAACTTGCCTGCCAAGAAGACAGAAGAAAAGCAGTGTTTTTCCTCCAAGGCTTGAAGCACTTTGGCTTGATTTGTGTATTTTTTGAAGAACAGACAGCAAGTCGCTCTGCTGCCACTCTTATGAGTCACAAATTGCCTCCCCAGGAGCTGGCCTCAGCATTGTCAGGCCTGGGGTCAAGAGCAGATCTGAGGCAAGTTGACAGTGACATGCTTCTATTTCTGTGGCAATAGCAGATTGGCAACTTGATCTTACTCAAGATGGCTATTCATTTTCTACGTGTTTTATAAAGATTAACAGTTTGCAATGCTCTAAACTGATACACAAGATGGACCATTATTCCATTATTGCCATTTCAGGGAGGCAGAGAAAATTGAGGGAGACAGGAGACTTAAGTGTTCTATACAAAACCACAGCAGTGCCTGAACTCAGACCCACCTTGTAAACCTCAGACTGCCTTTGTGTGAAAGTCAGCAAATGTGCAAGTGGTATCACATGGACTCACCAGTGTGATTTGGGGACTATTGCAGCCAAGTTTTTATTGACTTATACCCCATTTAACCAGATACTGGCTGCATTACCACACAAGTACAGTCAGCCTTGTTACAGGCACATGCTGCTGCAGACCCAGGAAACTTGGGCATCGCTGCCTATGTTCCCCAGGCTTCCATCAAACCAGCTGACTGTTTCTTTATCTGCAGTGTCAGCAAGTCACAGGGTCTTACTCCTCTTTGATGTCTTATGTTCCATAGGTGAAAACAGAAAACATTTGAAATCATTAAATTTAAACATTACCCATGATTTTCTGCATTACAGCCACTATAACATACACATATTTATGAATTTTGCTCATACCATTCCTGGAGTGGTAGGAAATTTTCAGCTTACAGATCAAAAACACAAGCAGAGAGCTATCAACAGTTCTTGTTTCTCCCATCTCAAATACAGTATCCTCCTTACTATTCATTCTTTCTGTTAATTAGTTTTCAGTGATTTGCTGCTCCCCTCCCCGAGCCAACAGCAAACAGAGAGGAAGCAATAAAAGTTTTATCCTAAACCTCTCTCCAGGAAATTCCATCACATACATTAAAGTTAAGCAACTACACCAACATTTAAAAGGGATTCAACTGTTTAAGCTGGCAGGCACCCTTGAATGTCCCCAGACTCCAGTGGTTTCATTCCCCACAGTAAACACTCAGCAAGTCAAAGGTGTCACCCTCATGACAGAATCACAGAATCATCCAGGTGGAAAAGACCTCCAGGATCAAGTCCAACTCTCGACCAATCACCACCGTGTCAACTAGACTATAGCACTAAGTGCCACATCCAGCCATTTCTTGAACATCTCCACGGATGGTGACTTCACCATTTTCCTGGGCAGTACATTCCAAAGTTTAACAACCCTTTCTGTGAAGAAATTTCTTCTGATGTGTTGGAGTCCAGAGTATTCCTCTGGCTGCCCTGGGGGGTCTGGGACCCCAGCACGGGGGTCTAGGACCCTGGCAGAGAGCCCAGGACTCTGTCTTGGATCTCCATCCATGGGAAAGATTGCCAGCATTGCAAGAAGAACTGCAAGCCACAAGAGTGTGAAATAGATAGTAGTTTAGTTTATCACAGGGTGAAAATGTAGAATTTAGATTTTTAAAATGAGGACTGAGGAGCCAAAATGGAGGATTTTGGGTGTGGTCACTCTTTTTCCTTCTTCTCCTCTCCTCCGTGTTTCTTAGTGACAGTGGCACATTCGGATTNGCCAACAACAACAAAAAACCAACCAACCAACCAACAAAAAACCACCCCCCCCAGAAAAAAACCTACCAAAAAAAAAAAAAAAAAAAAAAAAAAAAAAAAAAAAAAAACAACAACAAACCCAACCAAACCAAACCAGTCTGGACACCTAACAGGACACAACCACATAAAAGAAAAATAATGACATCTTCATAAAACTTTGTTATGCTCAAATTAAAGCAACGAGAACTCATTAACAGTTCTCAGAAATCACAGTTCATGCACTCTTAAAAATAACAAGCCCCAAAACAGAGCAAAGATAGGAAATTATAAGCCAAAACAAATTGCTTTTAATTAGCCCAGACAGAGGAGCATGGCAACCCCACTATTTCACTTACCCTGTTCCTGAGACAGCTCCAGTGGCAGGCATGTTGTGTTACACCTGCCTACTCTGCTGAGAAACCCTCTGGCATTAGCACAGCCGTGGCAAGCAGGGCAACACATTTGGATTCAAGTACTCAACCTTATCTTGGATTCAGCTGTACACTGATACACAGCTGAACATGCGGACCTGGAGAAATACAAGTGACCTGCGGCTACTTCCCCTGCCATAATTTTTATGTTGCTCACAAATTACACCCCACAGCAATCACGTAACTTCCAGCTCTTTTTGCAACAATTCAGAGCAATGTTGTATAAAGGCTTTGTTTCAGGATTCCCTTAGAAGCACTACATGCAGCAGCCACTACTCTAATATACTTACTCCTGGAGAAACCTGCCATTTGTCCCTTTGCCTCGTGCTTCCCTTGGGTTTTCCACATGCTGGGCTGGAGCACAGCTCTCTAGCCAGAATTCTCAGCATTTCCGAGAAGCAGTAGCACGCAGTGCAGGTTCAAAAAAGCAAACAAGCACAACACAGCTTCACACCAACACAGTGGCAGAGGCTCTCCAGGTTCCCTACCTCACTGTTTCCAGCAACTCCACCTTCTTACCTCCTCCTCAGCTCAAATCTACACAGAAGTCTAAAGCAGTTCAACCTCCTCTCCAAGGTCTGTTGTGATGCAGATTCCAGTCACTTTCTTTTCAGTGCCAGGTGTTCTGCTTCCTCAAAAGCCTTCAGGTAGCAAAGTCTCTCTTTGGCTCACATTTAATCCCAGCAGAAGCGTGAGTGGCAGTAAGATGCCAGTAAGGCCCAGGAGGAACCATCTGTTCGATTATAAACATCCTTAAGAGTGCTTCTTTAATCCACTTATCCACTTTAATCCATCTTCATCAAATCTTTAAAGTTTTACAGCAGGTTGTTTCCTGGCCCTGCAAAAAGCCTCACTCAGCCCTGCTAGAGAAGCTGTGAAGTCAATTCCCACAGCTAAAGGCTTCGTGCACACCACCTGGCCTGGGCCATGGCCTGGCACATGCTGCCTTCCACAGAACTGGGAACCTCTTCTGTCGGGGTGTTGGTCACATCTGCAGCCCATCCTACAGCACAGACACAGGTACTTACCTCACCCTGCTGATACATCCCAACATGGTCACTCTTCCATGTGTCCAATCTTTCCCACACGAGAGGGGACCTTTTATGCTACTGTGTTTCAATTCTTTATAGCATGTGCTTCAAATCCACCCGAGGCTACCAGAAATCAGAGGGTAGCCATGACAAGCTATAGTGGCCTACCCAATTTACTTGCCCTTTTCCAGTCTATATAAAGCATCAGCAGTTTTCCTATTTTTCTTTTCCCAAGACATCACCTGTCCCCCACATTACCCAGCCCTGCTTTCTCAGCATACCTGCCCCCAAATCCTCCAGCTGACTCTCCTTAAGGAGTACTTCCCTCTTCTCAGAAGCACACTGCTCGGCCCGATCATCAAGTCCAACCATTCATTTAGTTTCTCAAGAGCTGGCAACCTGCAGTTTTCGGTCATAGGATAATTTAGGATGGAGAAGACCTCTAAGATCATCAAGTCCAACCATTCACCTAACACTGCCAGGTTCACCACTAAACCACGTCCCTAAGCATCTCCTCCTCAATTCCCCTCGCAACAGCAACAGCAGGTGCTCTGCCATTCCCTTCCCATATTGACATTTCATCTTCTTCCCATCCTTGTACCCAGTGCTGGAGACTTCCCAGGCTGTTATTCCAGGAGCCACATCACGACTCCTGTTTACACAGTGATCACTTAGTCCTCAGATGATCAGCTGAGCAGGCCTGTCTCTCCTTCGCCCTTAGTGAACAGTGCTGGAGGGGCTAGTGCCATCCATATGCTCCCATCCTTGACTGAGCTTTTTAGAAAACTGATTATTCTTGTTTAGAGTATAAAACTACAACATTTTGTAACTTTAAAAAGGAAGTCACTGTTCACCACACAAGTGGAAAGCTCTCTTTGAACTGTCTTTCACTTCACAAGCCACAAATCACAATGTGTCCATAACATTAATTACAGCACTTAGTGTAGATTTCAATTAATGTAAATAAAAGTAATTACAATAATTATTGCTACTGTGATGCAATTATATTACTAATTGTGCCCTCTCAAATTGTGATCGCCCTGACTTGCATTTCTGGTATCAGCTATGTCATCATATACTCCCTATCCCTCTTCCCCTTCAAAGGGAGAAAGACCAAGAAATTTCCTCCCTCACACTCAGCATTCCATCACCTACCAGCAATCTAACCAAGCTGCCCTGTTCTGACCTGCTAGTACAGATATACTAATCTTGTTAGGTTTAGTTGTTTGGGAGACAAATAGAGCAGATATAGCTGGGGACAAAGCAGAATTTGTAGCTCATGGAATGCCTTCTATTATGTAGTTACAGGTCACATTTTTCTACCAACACCAGTATTTTCAAGTTTCTTGTAAACTGCAAACTGGGATGCAGTTTCACTTCAAAAATACAAAAGAATAATGCTTCCTGAACCCTCTAGGCTGGGAACTCTGCAGGTATTTCACACCCACACAGGACAAGTAATTACCAGTCAAATGTGGTTACAGCTCCAATTATTGCTCTATAACTGTGTTTGTACCTATGTTTGTGTCTAAATCACAAGGCAAATATGCTCCGGAGAGGAAATCACAGTCCCTGGTACACCGCTTGCCTGAAGCAAACAGTAACACATCTCTCCTTGCTAGGAAGCCACTTTCCTTCCAGTGGAAAGAAGAGTGGACGCAGAAGATGAGAGGATGGAGAAATGATGTTACTTACGTGGGTGACATCTCAATACAGCATCAAGGTCTGGACACCCACCCAGCTGACAGCTAAGAAGTCCTCTGAAGCTGCACTGCGGAGATCTGCGTTATAAACAGACTGACACCTCTCTGCTGTGTTTTACGCTGCGAGCTTTCTCCTCAGCATGGCTAAGCAGACTAGGAAATAGGATGGTAGTCAAGAAGTGAGGCTGCAACCCAGCAAGTGACCAAAAGCTCTTCAAGAACGGATGGCATATAAAGTGTTGTAGAGAGCACACTGAAGCAGTTACATTATGGTGTTCCAAGTGCCAAAGGTTATCATCTTTCAGATGAAATGTAAAATGCAGATTCTGCTTGCTGTGACCATTGTCAGCTTTTCAAATGTCAGAAGCTTTACTGCCAGTGACCCAGCAGAAGTTCCTTATGTCATCCATTTTTTACTGTTTTTGTAGAATTGTTTCATACTATCTCATACCTGCATTTTATACATTCTATGATTTAAAAAAAAAAAGTCAAAAAGATGAGCATGCAAAACTGAAGAGTGAGGATGTTGGTCTATGGCAGTTTTTTATCCCAAATGTGTTAGAATTCAGTTACAACAGAACAATTCTGCAGTGCAGTAGCATCCAGCACCCTATACATTTAAGAGAGAAAATCTTGTGCCTAGAACTCACTATGCAAATAACATACTACTATCACTTCATGGAAATACACCATCACTGTGGCACAAATAGCTGCTGCAGTTTCCTGACAGAGTGGAGCTTTCTTAGTATGACTGGCTGCTTTTTCAGTATGGCTGTCCTTCCTGCACACACCATGGATGAACACACACTGCTGGGTTTATCCGAGCTCGCACAGATCTCTCCCAACACAGCCCTTCCCTGTGTGGCACAGACAACCCATTCAACTCATTCCACCCCTCAAGGAAGAAGTTACACACAGGGCAAGCCCAACCATGCTGGTTCCCAAGCTCACAAAACAATCTTGGCAGAAGGCAGTTCAAATAGAAAAGATTGTGTGTATGGTCATATTTAGAAATCAGCTCTAAGCTGCCTGCATACCCAAAGCCCTCCCTGAGGTAGAGAAGAAATTTGTTACAGGTACTTCAGTGAACAAAGCCCTTTGTTGTTATCAAAAGAAGTCGTTCATTTAAGCTGCTATGTGATTTTTCTTCATGGTAAGACAAGCAATCATAGCTTTAGCTATGACTGGAAGAGCAATAAAAATAATAATTTTTAAAAGTAATTTTTATGGACTTATTTTTTCAAAAATAAAAAAAGGTCAGGGAACCTCATCTAATTCCTTGCCAATTCATAAAAGCTGTATCTTTGATTTCTCCAATGTACCAATGAAGTGAAAAGTTAGCAAATCTCTACTGAAAGGGGACAATTCCTCTGCTGCCACAGAGAAATATGCTCTTTAATACATCACCATTTATCACAATTGAAGAGTTTTTTTGTAATTGGGTCTGCTGTTTGTAAAAAGGGTTTTAAAATCACATCATAACTTACTTCTAATGAACACTTACCTCTTTGAAATCACTACCAAGATTTTTTCAAGCGAAAGGGTATCTGTATTGTCTTACTAATAGCTTATTAAAATGGTCAAGAGCTTCTTGTAGAATAGAAGTTACAGAAAATAAGTGAGGAAGAGAGACATTGGGCTAAACCTTACAGGAATTAACTAATTTCAGTATATAAAAACTTGAGAAATTATTTCAAAATCTTCTGAGCATCTCACAAAAATAAGATTTTCTAAAAAACATACGTTCTAAAATAAGTTTTCATTTGAAAGTCATTGCAATGACAAAAAAAATCTACAGATCAGTGACATAGCAATATTTTTTTTTGTCTTACAGAAACAACTTTGAAATTATTTATCTTTCTCCAGACAGTTTTTTATTGTTGTATGTACTGTGAGACAAGCACTTCATTAGCTTTCACCCACGAACTGAAAAAGTGCATTTTAGTGCAGTTTCTGTATCTTTTAGGCCAATGCCATCAGAGTCATTCTGCTTGACTCATATAATCTCATTTCATGTTTCTTCCAATTAGACTGGTTTTTTCACTCTTCAGCACCAGGGGAATGCTGCTGCACATCTTCTCAAGAACCAGCCCAGCCAGAGACAGCTGCTGCTGTTTCTCCAACTGACTAAGGCAAGCTGGAGATAAATAAATTTTATTTTTGTCTTCGATTGTCTATACCACTATTGTTCTACATAAGAAAATACCTGGTATAATAATGATATCCTTGTATTGAACAGGATTACTAGTTATTATTATTTTCATTTTAGTAACTCAGGCACTGCCCAGACCAACTCCACAAAACACCGCAACGCTAATTTTGGCAACTTCGTGGGTCTCGTTATAATTTAAAGACCGAAGATAGCCAGAAAGCAGTAGGAAATGAACAACTATCCATGGAGGTAGTCAAGATAAGGAAGAACATTTAAGTTTTTTGTCCTCAGAGTCAGAAACTATCCTTTCTCTAAAGGAAATCAAATTGAGATCCTATGAATCCTTCACAGTGCTCTCACTCAGAGCAGCAGTTAATAGCTGTATTATGGAGAATTACATTATTGCCTAAATTCATAAATTCAAGCTACATCTTCCTTGCAGTTCACTTCCTATGACATTCTGTATCTCCTATTTTTATCTCAAACATTACTGTAGCACTTACCTTTAAAATGGAAGAAGATGCAGAAACTGTGGAGGATATTTAAATGAGAATAAAGCATTATGATCATAATATCGGCCACAAAAAGTGTAATTACATTATCTTCTTCAAAAGCAGTGTAATAAGGAGAAAAAAAAAAAAAAAAGGAGACAATATATTGGGTACAAAAGAAGTGCAGTAGGGATTAAACCCCCAAAATAGAATGTAACCTTGCCTTTGACAGGTGCATTAGATCTACTGCCAGCAGGTTTATGGCTTTCTCTCTAGTCTTCGTTCCAGCAACCTTTGTCAGCTTGACACACCTGTACATTTTGGACTGAACTGCAAGACAAGGAGATGAGTTTCTTCTCATATCGTACAGAGATGATTTGTGCACCAAGTGTTGCAAGAGCTCTTAAGGAGCCTACGGCATTCCTGGAAAGTATGGGATATTACAGTAAAATAAAAGTAAAGAGCTACACTAGGCATTTGGTGTGTATGCATATATGAAATTGTTTGCTGGCACTTACCAATCTATAGACTAACAGCCCGCAGAAGAAAAACCAAGTCAGTGTCCTGCTCTGCAAATCCTGGAAATCATTGGGAGTCCAAGACTTGGAATAGGTGTATTTTATATATACTGGACAAGGATAATAGCAAAGGTATACAGACAAACCTGCTCATACAGAAATCAAAAGCTTTCTTATGTACTAAATATCCCACTAGCGAAAAAAGGCAATTTGGTCCGTGACTAAAGTACTATGCCCAAAATCAGACTTTGTTCCATCTCTAGTCTGCTCTCTGATCTAAAAGTAGGTTCTTCCAATGACTCGCTTGTCTCAGTTTTTCGTCCTTAGGATATTAACAAAAATCAAGTTTCCTTTGCAAATGTTTGGATTTAAAGGTGAAAAATACCATTCAGGCATATTGTTAAAAGAATCTGATGAACTAGGAATGGTCACATTATTTTAGGAAGTCTGTGAACATTCATAGTTACTATAACACGTTATTGTCATTCACAAGAGTAACGTTTACAGAGCTTATATCCAAGAAATCAACAAAGAAAGAATTAAAGGAAAGACATGGAGTGGGTGGGCTCTTCTTCACAGAAACTTAGAGGGTGCAAAATGACTAATAAATGCTTTTTCCACACAGCAAGTATCATTGGCTACTATATTTATATTTTAACATTTATAGCATATTTTAAAGTATTATTTATGACTCCTGTGTAGTTTGCCTTACAGCTTTTATTAAACAGACACTTAGAGAAGTTATTTTTTCCTAAGGTAATTACAGATGAGATTCAAATAAAATATTAAAATAAATACTTTACCTGGTAGAAAAAAATATTTTAATAGAGAATTAAAAATAAAATATTTGTACCTTCCTACAGCAGGGAAGTACATCAAAAAACAGTATCTCCTTTGAAGCTGTAACACTTGCTTAAAAATCAATGAAAAATGTAACTTAATAGAGAATAACAACACTTCCTTCAAAGCAAAGTGGGGATTGAAATGGAATATTTTTTTATGAATTTCCTTGTGCTCATCTTACAACAGCATAGTTATAAGCAGATGAACTGTTTATTTCAGAAGAACTCATACATATAAGCATGGTTTTATAAAGTTCACACGCAACACATTGTGATAAGAATTTGTATATTTTATTATCACTTCCACCCAACTGCACACAAAGAAATCTTTCAAATTATGAAGAAAGCATACCGGAATGTTGATTTCAGCAGGGCTTTTTTTTCTAAATTCCCCTTTGTAAGATTAAAATATTGATTTTTAAAGGGGGTATTTGTGAAACTTAAGTAAAAAACTATTATTTTCATAGAATACACAATGCTTGAACATTTTTAAAGTTCTCAATGTTTCTAAAATATTATGGAGTTGATAAACAGTCATAAATTTAACACAGGTTCCCTCTAATTAAAAAAAGTGGTTCTCAAAATAAATCAACAATTCCCTAGTGCACATATAAAGAGAAAAGATCAAAAGCAGGAACTGGTATCTTTCCTTCCAGTGTTAATTAGTAATTAAAAATCTTAGCTTCATTAGTACCTACTCTGAAATGGTTTGATTTTTTTTTTTTTTCTTTTTCGGTAGGGCATGGGGATGTTACACAGACAAATCCTGCAACAAAAATCATGAAAATTAACTAGTTTTGAAACTGCTTGCCTTCATCACAGTTAAAAAAGGATATGAAACTGTATTATTTTCTTTTAAATACACATCTTCCTCTCAGACCTCAGCGTTCAGTTGGTCTTGAGTTGCATGTAGTTGCATGTATTGCATAATTCTACTGGCCAAGTAACACCCTTTCTCTATGACAGTTCAGATAGGTCTGATAATTTTAAGTAGAAATAAAAACACTAGCATAATTTTTTTGGCATAGCACAGAAGCTGACAGCTCCTATTGTTTGGATCAACAGCAAGTCCTAAAGAATTTCCTGTATTTGGGGCAAGAAGGACAGGATGGGCCTTGCCACTGTTTCAAAACCGAGTAGATTAAATTAATGTCCCTGTAGGGATTTCAAGTGTCTTCCATTTGCAATTTACTTGATGTCTTCAATACTGATTCCGTTTTCACAGCTCAATATTTTCTGCATACAAGGTAATCATCAGGATAGCAGTAAACCCCGTTAGTAAACCAGCATTCTGAATAAGGAAGAATGTAAGATCCGTCTTCCTTCCCGTCACTTTCTCCCGCAGCATATCATTCATCTCTGGGAACTGAAAAAAAGGGATATTTTTAGGTAAGTATTGCCATCTCGTGGTAGCATGCTTAATTTAAGGCATTAAGAACTGAATGATATTGCTGCTCTGGACTGAATATTAGGACTAACAGAGGGTGAAGGCAGTCACAGGAGAAAGTCACCCTAATTACCCTGAAAAAACACTCCACCAAGGATGGTAAAATGAAATGGTGAAACTGTGACTTCATCTGGTTGTGTCTCATGCAAATTTTCCCTTTTTGATTCCAGCAGCCACCTAGGTTCCAGCTGTTGATCCAGGTGTTGCTAGGAGCAGCTGCCCTTGTATCACTAAATGTGTTTCTTCCTTCACTGGTATAAACAGAGAAATCCTTGTTTGGGAAAAGGGGGATTAGGATTCCTCTGCTTTATCTAAAGGCAAATGGAGTGAAGACGAAAACACAGACAAACCCTCAGAAATCAGAAACCTTTTACATGTGGAAGGTCTGGTGGGCTCGTGAGGTCAAGCAAGGAAGAAGAGGAAGACAACTGGTGTGGAACTAGTGGTAACACATGAAATATGTCATTACAGTGCAGTGAAGGGATTCTCCGTTCCATAATATACATCTTAATGGTTAACACAAGAGCAAAGGGTGACTGATCCACTGCTAACTGCAGAAACAAAGACACTTCCTCTGGAGCTGGTGGAGGTGATGGCAGAAGAGCACAGGCATGAAGTTTCCTGCGTGGGATGATTCAGGGTATGTGTTTGTTGCAGGTAAAGCCAACTAGAGTGGCTTTTGAGAAATAAGCCTTAAAGTATTCTCCTGTTCTGTTGAGAGTAGTATAACCAGAATTCAGTGAAGACAGTTTATTTCAGCCCTGCTTAGGAAGCCCTCAGGCTGAGTGACTCAGAAACTGTATCTTTCTTTGATCTCACAACACAAAAACAGCCACTGAAGGTAAAGCAATCCTTAAAGAACAGGCTAAGGTCAGCAGGAACTACCCAAACCTTCCCAGAAATCGTTCCAGAGCTCCGTCATACTCTTGCACAAGAGTGCAAAACCAGATTAACTTCATGCCATGCAGCAAGGCTCATTTGTGCACACACCTCAGTGTACGTTCCCACCTGCCCACAGCCTCCCCACACAGTGATCCTATTGGGAGAGGTTGGACTGTGCCATTACTGGAAGGAAAAAGAACACCAAAAAGAAAAGGAGGAAGGCATGACATTCCAGTTAATCCTACCTGCTTCTGGGCAAGCAAACCAGAAGTGAGTGAAAACCGTAAGAAAGTGGAAAGCCAGATCTCTGTACAGAGCACTTCAATACCCTATTTCAGACTTTTCAGGGGGAAGAAAAATTCAGATAGGTAACTGATACAATCCAAAAACCTATAAAAAGAAAGACAGGAGGGGACAGGGAGAAAGACAGATAGAGAGGAACACAGAGAACAGAACAAGAGGTACAAAGAAAAGAATGTTACCTACTTTGATGAATTTAATAACAAATTTGAGCCACTATAAATTTATGCCATGATTTTACACATCATAGTTCAGTACATTACTATTCATTATATGAGTGGAGCTAAATGAAAAGCATTAGCAATTAAGGTACTGCAAACTTAGAAAATAAACTACCAATATTGTTTATAACTCTAACAACTCACTAAATCCTATACTATTACCTACACTATAACAGTATTTAATTAAACAGTCACTATAAATACACAACAGTTCTTAAGTGCACATAGAACCAAACTGGGGTCTCAAATCTTTTCAGATTCAGACCTCACTTTTCCAGTTCTGCACTCAAATGGATTCTCATGTGGCAGATGTAAACACCTTTGCACCTGTTGCATCTATTCCTACAACACTGAATTAAACATAATAAAACTTAAAACTCTTGAAAGACCTCTCTCATTTTGAGACAATACATTATCATAGAGGAAATTTTGGAATATTGCCAAGTGCCTGTGAATCCAGATTTTTTTTCCCAGTGTCTAATTATGATCTGGATTTTAGCACAATTTCTTTTCCTTCTAGCACGCTTTGGAAAATAAATGATAGGCAGCCTATTTTGAATAGAGCTCAGCAAACATTTTTGTCTGAACCATGAAAATGAGGCTGGCACTCTTTAATTTAAACCAGGATAGAATTTAAATCAGATTTTTCATTATCACTGTGGTTACACAACACCTTTCATTCAACTCAAATCTTAACTTCATGATGTTTACCTTTCTTTTTGCTTTTCTTTCACAACATGGCTTAAATAGACAAATGAACCTTTTTTTAAAAAAAAGGTGAAATGCTCCAACACTTTAAAATGCTAAATCAAAGTGTGTTTATACTTTTTACTCTTTGATTAAACCAGGCCAAATTCATGAAAAGCTTGTCTCTGTCTAAAAACCCTTCTCAATAATAATATGATGAGGTGAAAGGCTTTAGTGTTTCATGAATAAACATAAGTATCTGTGCACCTCCATTAAGGGTTTAAGTGATTATTTATTATTATTATTATTAGTCACTGGCATGAGAGGGAGAAAATACTAAATTCTGCTGGAGAGACTTAGTGGAGTATTTGTTTTTTGCAGAGAAATAAATAACTGAAAATGAAATTATATCTCACCATATCTGCCAGAGAGATGTACAGGAACATTCCACCGGCTATAGCAAAGATGATGTTAGGAGCAAAGTTGTTGCCTACTAATATTCCAAAGGCCAACCCAATGTAACAAGAACATGCAGATAGGAAATTGAAAAACAGAGCCTGCCGAGTACTCATTCCTGCATTCAGCAAGATGACAAAATCCCCTAAAAGAACAAAAAAAGAGAAAAACATTTTCAGAAAATGATATTGTGGTTATTTTCTGATTTCAAAGGAAGTCTGAAGAAAACACATGATTCATATACAGATTATAACCCCATGTTGTTTTTCTTCATTCAAGTACATGATGAGGATTTCCCTTCAATACTAAAGAAACTGAAACATTCTAAACAAATAGTGATGCAAGGTTGAGGTAAGAGCACAGGAACTTACAACTACCTATGATGATTTTTGGTTTAAAAATTAATTAATGCAACACTATATGCAGCATATATAAACAGGATAATTAATATCTCTCCAATATACAGTCCCAGCTTCCACCCACCTGCACTGGGAACTTCCTGTGCCAGATGTGTATTTTGGTGCTTGGGAACTTTTCGATGAATATTTTTTCCATTAATTTGTCTAAACTTTCTTTCAACCTCTGCCAACTTTACGCCAGCAGAACCACCTACAACAGCGATTTCCGCAGCAAACAACATGTGCAATGAAGTTCCTTACCCAGTTCATGAGGAAATTCTTCACACAAGATGGCTATGGAGGTACTAAGCCCTTGAAGCAGAGACAAAGTGAAAGAAGCCCCAATAGCCAAGCCATCTATGAAATTATGTACGGCATCACTCAGTGTCACCATCCAAGCAATGGTCCCAATCTTTGACAGTGGACGCCCCTTAAGACACTTGCATAAGCTGTTTTGGGTGGCTTCTTCCTGAAAAAAAATACAATAAAACAATTATACAAAACACTGAATAAAGAAGCCAATGAATCATGCTTCTATCTTTAAATGAATGCCACGTATAAACTATATCACTACTGCATATGGAGACCAAATTGCTTGGTCCAAGAAACAAATGGCACAGCAGCAGCACCAAATGTTTTCTGTTTCAACAAGGTAACATGCAGGGATCACCCTTCTGACTGCAAAGTGTCACTGGATGCCCTTCAGCTGAGACAGGAAGCCATTCAGGCCACAGTGGTCTGAATGTCTCTCTGGAGTCTCTGTCAGATAAACACAGTCCCACATCTCCTCTGCCACCTCTGTATAAGCATCTACAGTCAGGAGGATCTGATCTCAGCAACTGGCAGCATCTGTATTTAAAACAACTGGCATTACATCATGGTCTCAGAGACACTTAGCTGCTACAGTAATAGAATATCTACATCATATACATAATGCGTCTATACTGTAGAATGTCTACAGTACAGACACATTCCGATATTCCATAAAGTTTAATTCTAATTTTTGGCAATGAAATTAAGTCCAGCTATTCAAATTAGTTTCTACGAAGTGAATGGTTAATAAAAACAGTGGTGGCTAATTTCGACTGCACAATTAAAGTCTCAGAGTATGAAATCAACAGGCTAATATAAAACTGCAATGCACATACACTCCAGGGATCTCACTAACTCTTCCCAGAAGAGGAAGTAATTTATACGTGCGATGCCATGGAATAATGAAAAACCTGAAGCGCATAGAAGAAACTGCCATTTTAACTGGGAGCACAAACTAACCTCCCCTAAAAGTTCCTGGTGATCCATTTGATAAATTTCTGTACACACATACCCTACTTACAGAATATTTGCAAGCATTATAATATTTCTCCCATTTAAAAAAAAAATTGCTCATAAAGCATTAACTAGTGCTTACTTTCTGGAATATACAGGCAGTAATATATACATCTGTGTGCCCACAGACATAGATATCACAGAATAGGTAAGGTTGGAAGGGGCCACAGTGGCTCATGTGGTCCAACCTCCCTGCTCAAGTAGGGTCATCCCAGAGCACATGGCACAGGATTGCATCCAGATGGTTCTTGAATATCTCCAGTAAGGGAGACTCCAGACCCTCTCTGGGCAATCTGTTCCAGTGCTCAGTCACCTGCACAGTAAAGCAGTTTTTCCTTGTGTTCAGGGGGAATTTCCTGTGCATCAGTTTCTGCCCATTGCCTCGTGTCCGACAGCTTGGCACCACTGAGCAGAGCCTGGCTCTGCCCTCTTCACACCCTCCCTTCAGACACTCATAGACATTGACGAGCTTCCCTCTCTGTTGTCTCTTCTCCAGGCTGAACAGGCCCAGCTCCCTCAGCCTTTGCTCCTAAGAGATGCTCCAGTCCCCTCATTGTCCTTGTGGCCTCTGCTGGACCTGCTCCAGGAGCTCCACCTCTCTCTTGTGCTGAGGAGCCCAGAACTGGACACAGCACATTCCAGATGTGCCTCACCAGGGCTGAGTAGAGGGGCAGGATCACCTCCCTCAGCCTGCTGGCAATGCTCTTCCTACTGCACCCCAGGATACCATCGGCCTTCTTGGCCACAAGGACACACTGCTGGCTCCTGGACAGCTTGTTGTCCACCAGGACATCCAGGTCTTTCTCTGCAGAGCTGCTTTCCAACAGATCAGCCCCAGCCTGTGCTGGTGCTGGGGTTATTCCTTCCCAGAAGCAGGATGCTGCAAGTGCCTTTGTTGGATTTCAGAAGGTTCTGCTCTGCCCATCTCTCTAACCTGTCAAGGCCCTTCTGAAGTGCTTCACAGCTCTCTGGGGTATTGGCCACTCCTCATAGATCTGTGTCATCAATGAAATTGCTGAGGAGGCACCCGCCCCTTCATCCCAGTCCTTGATGGATAGGTAAAACAATACGATATTGAACCTTGGGGCACACCATTAGTGACAGGCCTCCCATTACACCCTGACCCACTGAGATCTGCCATTCAGCCAGTTCTCACTGTCCACTCATCCAATCCACACTTCCTGAGTCTGCCTGTCAGGATGTTGCGAGAGATAGTGTCAAAAGCATTAAGTTAAGGCAGGCAATATCCACTGTTCTTCCCTCATCCACAAACACTGAAGTAGAATGATATAGAGGAACACTTCTTTGTCCTTATGAGAAGGCCAAGGAGTATTGCAAGAAATCTTCTTTAGTTATTAAAAACAACATTGCAAACTGTTTTAGTTTTGCCATATGCAAATGGTGCCAGGCAACTGAATTTTGAACTTCAAGGAAATAAAGTTATTATTAAATTCTTTTAAAATCTTTAATGACAGAGCTATAAGGTCTATCTCATGATTTGCTTATAGGACTCTTATCTCACTACATTCTTTTATGCAGGAGCTGCCTTGAGACAGGACAAAAGTTCAGGTCAGGAATTTCTGAGTCAGGTGCCTATTGCACTGCCTGGAACTTGTAGATAATAAAGCCTTGGTTGAGTAGTGCCAAAACTGCCACAAAGCAGCTCCTATTCAGCCCACAGGAAGTTTTGAAATTATACTTCTATGATGCAAAAATGAATAACGGTATCAAAAAGTCAGGAATTTCCCTGCTGACTCAAACACATAGGTTTTATGCTTGCCTTTAGTTCTTGAAGTCTTTCCTCTCAACATTTCATCTAACATAAGCAGTGCCAATCATATTTTTGAGATTATTAATTTGTACTGATACTATTTCTGTTTGAGATCGGATCACTTGTGAGTAAGAGACCTCTCTCTTAATCCACAAAGACAAGCTGAACATCACTTTAAGAAATAAGCATTACAAAGCAAGCCACATAAAATACATGAGTATAAGAAAACCCAAATACAATTAGCAAAGCTCTTCCACCAATCCATCCAGCTTCCTGAGCTAAAGATCTGTTCCCTATCTTCTTCTGTTCCCTGGTGACCATCCTTCAAGCTGACTACAAAGTGGAGGAGGCATTGTTCTATAGATCAGCCTGATTTCTGCCTAAAGCACATCATCTTTCTTGGACATGTTTCTAGCTTCACTGAGGAAAGGGAATTTGATACAATGCACATATTTTCATTTTAAATAATTCATCCTTTTTTTTCCACCAAAAAGAACATTTTAAGTAACTGCAATTAATTTAGGGTACCAGTATTGATTTACTTCTAAAAATTACTTTCTTGATCCAAACTTTCAAAATGCAGAAACAAGTGTAGTTTATAAACTAGGAATCAGTTTCTGAGAGGCTTCTGTAATATATATATACGTATATATTTTTATATGGCTATCTGCCATTTACATTTACTGTGTAGTTCTGAAGTATTGTAATTCTTGCAAGTAATCCATTTTAGATAATGTCTTGACTAGTTCTCTAAATAATATAAAGTACAATGAAATTGCTTTTCTGGATTTACATTCTGAATTTTGCTAGATCATGTATCCAGTAGAAGTAGATGAACGAGTAATATATATTCTCCATGTTTAAGATAAAGCAGACTACTGACAAAAATATCCTACAAATACATAGGATTTCAAAGCAAAAAATTAACAATGTCTATCTCCGCTGGGCTATTTTCACTTTGCCATGGTAGTTTAGCAGACATCACAGAAGAGATGCCAGCTAAGGAGCTCTGTAATACCCAGCTGGACTATCAGGTTTAATTTTTATTAAATATTAATGCAGTTCTACCTCATTTGTATCTCCACAGTTTATGGTAAACCAAAGACATCCTTGGTATTTTTGCTCTTCTAAACACAGGGGGTTTTTAAAAAGAATTGTCCTCTCCTTTGTTGCCAAACTTAAGAAATTATACAGAGACTCTCTTATTTTATCCTACAATATCTCAGATTACTATTGCTATTTCCAGTGCATCTCTGATTCCCTCAGACATGAACCCGACATGTCCTCTGGAAGTGCCCACAGGACCAAGAAGGAATCCTGACACTGCCTCCAGGCAATAAATAAAGGCACTGCAATGTTTTGTTATACAACTCTAACAACGTGCACTCAAGAACACAGGCATTTCAGCAGTTTGTCTCTGAAATAACTTTCCTTCAAAGTTTCTGTTGTCAAGCCATATTTCAATGCATAGTAGATACAAAATTTGCGTAGAGCACAAAAGTTTCCAAGGTGCCACTTACCGCTGCAGGTGAAAACAGAAAGTGGGTAACTAATTAAACATTTACTCTGGAAGTCAATCTCTTCTGGCATTAAAGGAGAGAATATAGCTAGATCCCCGTGGCTGAAAAGTTACCACACCTTGGCACAAACAGGCTTCAAACTCCCTCTTTAAAGCTTTCATTTTGATTTCTGACTACACTGTATTTGCCCTCTTTAACAAGCTGTCGATTATGAGGGCACATTAAAATTTTCTTGGGTACACATTAGCTTATGCCAAATGGTTTTGTACTAAATACTACATCCTTGTAAAGTTGAATGCATACCTACCCTCATGTCACTACCCCAACTGCCCCAAAGCACCTCAGCCACACTGGCCCTCCCCTGACCCAGCCCCTCTGAACCTCACTGGAGGAGGACAAGAGTAGCGATGGCTTTTTTGTTGCTACCCACAGTATCATGGAATTGTTAGGTTGGACCTCTGAGATCATCAAGTCCAACCATTAACCTAACACTACCAAGTCCACCAATAATCCATATTCCTAAGCAACACCTCTATGCACCTTTTAAACACCTCCAGAGATGGTGATTCCACCACTTGCCTGGGCAGTCTGCTCCAGTGCTTGACAACCCTTTCTGTGAAGAACTTTTTCCTAATATCCAATCTAAACCTCCCCTGGCACAACTTGAGGCTGTTTTCTCTTGTCCTGTCACTTATTATTGGAGATAAGAGACCAACCCCCACCCAGCTACATCCTCCTTTCAGGCAGGTATAGAGAGTGATACGGTCCCTCCAAGCCTCTTTTACTCCAGGCTTAACAATCCCAGCTCCCTCAGCTGCTCCTCACAGGACTTGTGCTCCAGTTCCTCCACCAGCTTTGTTGCCCTACTTTGGACATGCTCCAGCACCTCAAAGTCTTTCTTGTAATGAGGGACCCCAAACTGAACACAGGATTCGAGGTGCAGCCTCAGCAGTGCCACAGGGGAATGATCACTTCCCTCGTCCTGCAGGCTGCATGGTTTCTATGCAGAACAGGATGGCACTGGCCTTCTTGGCCGCCTGGGCTCACGTACAGCCACAGGTTATCTGACACCGAAATTTCGGTGCAGCCAGCCTTGGCCTCAGAGTATATTTTACCCTGTTACTTTCAAAAGGATTTAGTACAACATATTCTCTTCCTGGATTTTGAGAAATTTAGAGGAAGAGAGAGTGAAAGGTGTGAATTTTCATAAGAACAGTAAGTAGAAGAGAAGGATCTTTGTGAAGAGAAGAATCTTTGTCAGATTTTAAGCTCTTAAAGCCAAGGCTGCATGTAAAAGGAGATGTGAGGGTATTCCAGAAAGGATCTTGGGGTGACCTGCAATAGTTCATGATCACAAGCACCGCATCTAAAATAGCTGCTAAAAATGAATCCTATTACATTTTAATATTATAACACATGGTATGATTTTGTTATGTTTATACCACGTATAAGCAGATGGACAGCCAAAAGGTAATACTGGAACAGGTCCAGATAAAACTTCTGGAACAGAGGACACCAAAACAACATCCACACCACTGGAGCTGACTGTCTCCACAGAGAGCAGAGGGTTCTTTTATTTGTTTTATAAATCTACACAATACAACTTACAGACGCTCATAATACTAATTCCCTCCTGGTGCCCATGCAATTTTAACAATTAAGTACGTTTGTTCTATTTTTTAAGATGTCCATTATCCACCACACTTCACAACATTTCTATAGCAAGGACAAGTACAATTTTGGTGCTTTAAACTGTGTGCATCAAATGCCCTGTGAGCCCACAGGGTCAATGCAGAGCTCCTAGATGTTCTCCTGGTTTCTCCTCTGGCTTGCCCTCCTGCCTGCTCCTCTCTGTTCCCCACAACCAGCTTACTGGCTAATAAACATGGACAGCAAACCAAAAATCTCTAATATGAAAAAAGTCTGCTTTAAGACATCTGAGATTTTTTTCTATGTGTTTTCAGGTTTTTTTAATAAGGGATATTACTGCTCCTCCCTGTGCAGTACTGCCCATCTCTGCATATGAAGAAAGACTAAAGAAGCACAAAACTTTCTCTTCCTAATTCCATTTTCTTCTCTGACAGAAGGAAGTTGTATTTGCAGTATGAAAACAAATGCAAAGAAATACAGAGACAAATCTGAAAGATAATAATAATTAAACCAGGAGGAGTGGCTTCTGTCTCAACATATGATCTCCATGATTCCCACAGTATCCAAATACACTGTGCTATCACAAGCACTGCTCATGACATAGTGCATCAAAGTTACTGTGCTAGTTTTTCTCTTTAATCATTGATTCAGAGAAATCAGGTTCTCACACTTAACAGCTTTATGTATTCAGGAACCAAATACGGATCATTTTGTTTGATCAGCATTATCACAACAGCAAAACACACTATCACTCTCTAAGCAAATCAGTAACAACAACAAAACCAAAATTAACCAAATTGTCTGATTAAATACATCTCTCTGTCCTACCCATCCCAAAACTGATAGAACATAGCCCTTTTTGTTGTCTACAAATTGAATGCATCATTCAGCTTTTTTAAGCTTCCCCCAAAACCCTGTATTTTTTTCATAGGATTCAACCAAATTATAAGATGTAAGTTTACAAAAACTTGACAAAAATAATAAAAATCCATATTAACTCTCCCCTCAGATATGGCTATATAATTGGCAGGGGTAAAATAAATAAATAGACACCATTTTCATACCTGTGCTGAGACCACACTGATGCTGTCAAAACCAAGATTTCCATTGCTCTCTATGACAGCTGAATTTGCGTAACACGCGCCCCCATTGCTGGATGATGGTGGTTTGGGTGGGTTAGTCTTATCCTGAGAATGATTCTCTTCTCCATTTTCAAAGTAATTATGGCCAGTCTAGGGGACAAATAAATAAGTAGGTAGCTAATTAAAACAAAAGCAAAATAGCAAACATAAGAAAACAAAGACAAAAAGGAAAAGGTGTAGGGGGTCATATTCATGCTGCCTTGCTTTCAACACCAAGTGATTGCTGAAATGAGCAGCAGTGAATAATTAATTTTTTAATGAACTCCAAACATATCTAAGTTCCTAACTTATCTCATAGCTAATCAGAAAACATGGGAGACTTTTCATTTTTATACCTTTATGTAGAATCTCGCAAGCCAACCTGACCACAAGTGACCAACACTTGCTAGTTATTCATGGTTGCTTGTCAAATAGAGCTTATCAGCCTTTGTCAACTGTTTACATAAGTAAAGAAAAACAAATTCATTTTTTCTATTTGTAGCTATTACAAATGAGGGACAAGTAGATCATCATAATTTTCAGTATAAGCAACACTTTGGGAGGTTAGAGTAGGAAGACAGAGCAGTTTCCTTTCACAAGTAATAAGCAGGGATGACCAAAAATTTTGAGGCGCTCTTCTCTGAAACAAATTCAGCCTCGCTCATGTGAGCACACAGAGGACAAGTACTCTGACACAGAGGTAGGAAGCAGAGCCCTGGGCAATAGAACACAACTGCAGAGTTCACTGAAGTAGGTCTGTGTACCAGAGCTTGGGGAAACACAGAGCTGAAGTTACTGAAGGCCAGTCAGGCCCTCTCAGCAGAGTTACACTGTGCAGATGACCAAGAAGCTGTATGTGTCACACTGATTTCTCCTGCCCAAAGGGGAGTGCAAGGGGCAGACTCCATTCTCTCCACCTCTTATTTATTTCCATGTTTTTCTGATGTGTTTAGCCACCACAGCAACAACTTGGCTGTTGGGAGCAACTGGACCATATACTAGTGAAAGCAGACCACACTCACATCTGGATTCCATTTCCAGAGCTGCTTGTAACTCCCTCAAAAAAGTGAGATTTCTGCCCCTATTCATAAGGATTTTAAACAGATTTATCAGAACACACAGTAAGGCTGAATTCCTCAGATAAAGTAGAAAAACCCCCACATATTTTATTCACCTAGCAAGTATCTCACGAAATATGACAGGTACTTTAAGGCAAGGCTCATTCAGTGAGTGATAGGTTTCGTTACCTGATTATAGAGCTTTAGTATCACTTTAAGAATCCTTTCCACAAAGAAGAGAATATAGAATCCGCCAAACACGGCAACAGCTTTCTCAACATAGTTATCTACTTTCGGGTCAAACCCAAATGCCTAACAGTGAAGAAAAAAGCAATGCATATTAGTCTGTAACCTTAGTACATTTCCAGAAAAGCAAACAAACGTCACACCACACAGATACCCCTATATTATAAAAACTGCCTCTGTACCAACCATTGGTTTCCAAGAGCTGAAATTGTGAAAGATCCTGATCTTGTTACATTTTTTAAACTTGGACAAAATTTTAACAGTGTAGCCTATTAAAATTCACTACAACTTTATCCAAGGTATTTCTCTTTCTGTTTAGAGGCAGAATAGCCCTTGGTCCTTCCCAATGAACAACAAGACATGGATCTTGATGGCTCTGACACATTCTAGAGACGGGTTACAACTAATGGCACAGAAGCCCACACAAAACTCTTTGAAGGTTGCAACCCACACACAGAACCCCACTGCAGCATGCTTTTAAAATGAATACACTTTAAAAATTCATATGCAAACCAAATAATGATTCCCCTTGCTTACCTCTGGAATGAGCTGGAAAATTGCATTAGAAAAGAGAGTACCAATGGCCAAGCCCACAAAGTAAGTTAAAACCTTGGGGAAATATGACTTCTTTAAGAGAGGAGTTAAAATCAATCCCAGAAGTGATGCCAAGTTAATGATAGTCACAGCCAGGAATCCAAATCCCCAAACTGTGGATAAACAAAGAGAAATACAAAATATTTTAGTATAACACCCACTTCAGTCTGCTTGTGATTTCTCTAATTGCTAAATTGGCATGGAACCAGTAAAAGAGTGGTTCCTTTGTTGAAATTAAAACTCACAAATACAAAATTCTTAAAATGCATAGGCAGTTAAGATGCATACCTGCAGAAAGGAAATATCTGAAAACACTTTCTGGGAGAACCATATTTCCATTAAAAATGGAAACAGTGCTAGTATCATGGCCTATCTGCTGCTAATATAAATGAGGTCTCTCTACAGTCACTGAAGAGTAAAAATTAAGGCTTAGGCCAATAGCTGAAGTAGCTATAGCATAGAGAAAAGACAAAACTTCTTACTAGTCCCAGAGTCAGATCCAATTGCTGTTTACGTCTAAGAAACTCTATGACAAAAAGACTGTTGTCTGGTGTACTAGATATAAGAATCCTTCCCGATAAAAGATGACTCCTTCAAATCACCCTGAGGTGGTATCTCAGTTCCTAACACTCCTCCCTCCTTCTCTTATTTAAAGAAGTTCTGCTGGCTGAAAATGCTGCCCGTCACTGTTTATCAACAGGTGAGGTGATAGATAGCTGATAACTGAGACAATAGAGAAATGAAAGTGTGTAAAAAAAGAGGTTTTAGGTTCAAAAAGAAGAACATATAATTTAAGTATGCAATGGGGAAACCTTTCCTAAGAACCAGTAAATGCACCGGGGTTCAGCATAATTTTGTTTCATTTATCATAAACATAATCTCATGTATTTAGTGTTGAGGCACCAGAACTTGCACAAATCCATATCATAATTCAGGCTGAATTATAGGTTGGAGAGGTGTGGTGTGATGTGGTGTTGTTGCTCATAAGTGTTTACAAAGTTGTGCCTCTATGGACAACATTTTTTCCCTGTGACAGGGAGAGATTTGATCTCAAATCCCTGTGAGTACAGAGAAAAACTTCAAAGCTGCACTAAAGGTGTCTACAAGGGTTCCCCAAGTGATGCCACAGAAGTACAAAGTAATCCGCACAGACAGAGCGTTTGTCTTTCAAAATTAACCGCAAATAATAATCAATGCCAACACAGTGCTGTCTGGATGAGAACAGTTTTGTATAATCCAGAAAGCTGCATCATTATAAGCTTGTATGCATGCAAGGAAGCCACCATAAATTCCTCTCTGCAGAGCAGAAACGAACAGATCGGATTATGAGCTGACACTGTTTTCTGGAACACAACTGGAAACTACACTAAGCTAGATTCCTCACTTGCAACTGGGGTGGCTCTACTCTGTAGAGTGTCACAATGTTTTTGCAAAATCAGTTTTATATTATGTCAACAACAGAAAGCATTAGAAACATTCAAAGCATTTGCAGATGTATCGATGCCAATTACAACATTCATTTGCCAGTTTTGAGAGAGCAACACAGAGAGAGGGAAAACACACCACAAGATATGGGTAGAATCACTAAGCTACATAGATTAATTTTTATTAAAATAAATGACAATTAAACTTGTAAATATATTTTTGAAATCAAATTTATAATAAACGGGTTTTCAATGTCATCATGAGTCAGAAAACACTGTCTACAGTTTGGAATTACTAAAGAAGTACAAGAGTCTTTTAGTTTAGTGCATGGACATCTACACATATTCTGTGCAAAGCTGTACATTTTAAACTGTGTTGACAAAATTCCAAGACAACCAATGTTGCCGAAGTTCCTACATTAAGGACTGTATTTCACAATATCGTGTATGCATTGCTGCCTTAAAATGGTTTTATTCATTAGGACTCCATCCACACTAGTCTTTTCATGAGTCCACACACCTCAGAAAGCTGGTTAGTCTGACTTTATTTACCAGAGCACGGCACTCAGATGCAGTGCTAGTTCTTCCCCTGAGACTGATGGCTCAGTCAATTTTTGCCAGCTACTTATTCTTACTATTTGTCAGTTATTCTTTCTGTCTCTAAACTGCAGCCCCAATAAAGAGACAGCCAAGATACCCAAAGGCACAAAAAATTCAAAAAACAAAACTGCAGGAGTGCAGGTAAGATGCAGATTTCTTGTGCTACAACCAAGGGAGCGGCAAGGAGAAGGGTGCCTTGCTTATCTGGCTACTGGTCATTGCTTCTGAGCTGGCCAGATAAAAGAAAAACAAGAGGGGTGGTCTCAACAGCTTAGGAGGTTAACTGTAGGTCAAGGATTCCATGTACAACCCCCCAAAAAAAGAAGAAAAACAGATACTGCTCTCCAAAGCAGGTATTACGGCCTTCTTGGCAATACGTGTCTCCATATGATGCAAGCAACCTAGAACAGTCATGCTGTGGTTTCAGTGATTACTCAATTAGAATTCTAATCTTTCTAATCTTTCACTGACACAGCAAAGTGCTACGTTTTAGGAATGATCTCTAGTTCTTATTAAAGATGATCACCTATATTAATCAGAATGTTATTGATACTAGTATTTCAAAAGTTATGAAAAGCACTTCTGTATCTCTTCTCACAAATACTAACATCCTAACTTTTAACATTAATTCAACTGACTCCCTCAGAACAGTAAATTTATTTGGAATACTGACTCAAATAAATAAGTCATTATATATGTTAACCTTATTAGTGCAAAAAGTGATTTCTTTCATCAGATAAATTTTCCCTGTCCAATGCTTTTTACTGCACTGTGCAGTTCTGTGCACAATAAATACAGAAATAATAGTGAGAAATAGAAGAAGAAAGAAGATTAAGGCTACTGAACCATGTAATGATCTTTCTCATGGAGGGGTAATCACAGAAGATGACATGAAAGCAGGAGTCAGAATTTGGAAGGAATATGAGTATTTTTCCTCAGTAAACCAGTCGCTGGCTCACCTGATGGCCCCCCTGCAAATAACTCCACACAAATGCAGCCCAAGTAATTTTACCTTGACCTGCCTGCACACATGCAGATTCCACTAAGTCTCATTTCCCACTACAAATCATCTGCACAAACTTCCCTTCTGTACTCCCATCTTCTCTCCTATTAACCAGCTGTTAATGAGACTCCTTATATTTCAAGACACAAACCATCATCCAAACAAAACAAGTCAGGAAGGCTCTTCCTTAAGTGTGCAAAATATTCCATAACATACCAGTCAGTTCTTTCATCTTTATTTTAAATAGATCTCTGTTAAGAGATACCAATTTTGTTTGGATGGTCTGCTGACCTAAACCAGCAGTTTATGTTCCCACTTTGGAACCATATCCTCCCAAACAAGACACTCCCATTATTTATAGATAAATGCTTACTATTCCTCTAAGAAAACGCCACTCCAGCCGCAGCACAAATGCAAGAAATAGTAACTAACCTTGCAAAGAATGTGGTTTAGATGTGTCCACAAAGCTTTCCTCATGATCACAGGGGTGAAAAATTAGCTGTTGCAAAACAGCAGGACATATTGTAGAGAAGCTGGAATTTGATATGTGACTGTTGTTTGGTATCCCATGCAAAGAAAAGATTTCTTCACTAGTCAAGCACTGAAACAAAAAGGGATTTTGACAACTTAATACATTAATGCAAACCAAAAAATTAAGACCTACGGTGAGAAATCCAAGAGTTACAACATGGAAATACTGTAATGCATTTTCAGGGAAGTCTACACAGGATACATTGTTCATGAAAATACTGTGATGGCTTGATGTGAAGCAGAAGTGATTCAAAGTACTTTAGGTAAGATAAATCACAAATCAATAAACCATTTTTTTAAGAGACATTTGCAGCATTTTAGCCTTATGAACTCAGATTGTTAAACCTCACAATATATTTGGAAAAATAGCTTCAAAATACTTAAAACCTCATGTAATTACAGAATAATTAAATTTAAGAGCAGACTAGATACAGTTAAAATCTGTTACAGAGTATGCCAGAAAATGATTGGTAATTCAGTGACAGCTTATTCATATAAGTGACCACATCTACTTTTAAAAAAAGCTTCTTATTTATCTCCCCTAATTAACTCCTTAAAAATGGTCTAAAGCTAAACATTTTTCATTCAGCTTATAGTAGTAACTCTTAATAGCAAACATTGTCTTGTAAAACCATGAGATAAACTCCTGCTTGGAATCTTCTCTTTGCCTTTAGCTCAGGATGTAACAGTGTCTGATGGGTCAACAATAAGTGTACTTGGCAGTGCTAAACCAGGCCAGGGGCAAGGCAACGCTGGTTCCTCTGTCATTTTCACCCAAAAAGATAAAATACAAACCATGAAAGATCATAAAATATACATCTACAGAAGAATTGAGTGTTTCTATGTGAAATGTTCCATACTGCTGAAATCTTCCATCTAACACTTTCTGTTCATTTATATTCTTTATTTCCTACAACGATAAGGGAAAGCATCCTTTTTCTGGGCGTAAACAAAAGTTTTGTGCTGTTATTGCTGCACAACAGACACATACCAGGGTTGAGTCTCAGGACCAAAAAAATCAAATGTTTTCTTCTATTTGAGACATCAATTACAGCATAACTCTCCCTGTAGCAAATCTCAGTGTGGTTGCAAAAAGAGAGTACTGGAAGCTTTAGCAAAATAAACACAAATGGTCACTCCCTCCCTTGCTCTTCTCAGTTTTGCTAGCCTTCAGATTCCACAGCACCTCTCTAATAATTCAACATTATTATTTATAAGGCGATTTCCTCCTAGAGATAAGCCAGAGCGATTGCAAGTCATTTATTTCATCAGAGCTGCTTCTGCTCCCATTCATAAATATTTTTGTTACTGTCCAAAAGGTGAAAGGCATGCACTCATCACCTGAATGTGACTTTCTGGTTTGCCTGGAGGAAGACAACATGCAGGCCAACTCAAGCAACTTTAGCTAAATTACATCCAGAATGTTTCTGTCCTTCCTCTTTAACGAGCCAGTCTAGCAGAGCACTCAGCCACATGCTTGAACTTAAACATAAGCACAAATTTTGTTAAGGCCATGAGACCCTGAAGACTCAAATACACAGAAGCAAAGTGCATATAATTTCATCTTTCAGTGTCAGTGCTAATGTCAAAGAAGTCTCACATACAAAATAAATATAGCTTATAACAGAAGATGGTTTTTTGCTTCAAAAAAGGTTGCTGCATTTAATCTGCAGGAAAGAAGTGAATAAAGAAATTATCACTGAAGATGCAGTCTTTAACAGGCCAATACACAAACCTCTGGAGCTTTCTAAACTGGTTATGTGCCTAATCATTTTACTGTTATCTCTGCATTTTGGAATAATTCAAAATACATGGCTAATATGCCCACAGCAAAACACAGGGAGGATAGTTGTGGTTTACAGGAATAGCTCCTGTATGGTGCTTATTACCAGCTCACAGAGCCATTTCTGGATGTCCGTGGCAAAAAACCCTTAGAAAAACAAGCCAGTAAGAGCTGACAATTTACACCATAACTATCTCTAAAAGAAACCACCTTTAACTATTTCATTCCTAAAATACAGAATAGATTAATAGCATTTTTAAATACTAATACATTTCTATTAACTTAGCTCACAAAAATCCAAACAATGTTGTAGGTAGGAAAACAGATTATGGAGAGAAAATAAATCAGACATAGCATAAATTAATAAACTTGGCACTTGTAACTTTGCCTACACACAAACATAGAAGTGAGAAATACCATCAGAGAAGAGCTCTTTCATATGAAGTTGAGAAACAGCATTGTATTTAATTACTATTATTATTTTGATCAGGGACAAACCCAGAGGATAATGATTCTTATAAATGATTCATTGTTATAAGTCACCTCATACTCTCAGTAAACTCCTACATACATCCAAGAGCTAAAAAGCAAGCTTGTGCGAGTTCACTAGCACAATTAAAGGATTAATTAAAAGACTGAGTCTGTTAGAAGCCTTGGACTGGAGCAACGCATGTTTGCACACTGCAAAACTCTGCATTTATCTTTTCAGGATAAATAAATACATTAACACAGCCACACTGCTGTGAAAACATAAGGTATTTACTTTGTAACACTGATGGATCCTCTCATCAGACAGAAAATTTAGCCTCATGGAACAGGGGACTGAAAATGATGTCCTGACTCTCCAGGTCTGCTGTCGTGTCTGTCCCCTGCTGTGCAGCAAGACCTTATCACAGTGATTAGGTGAGGGGATTGGCTCTAACGTGACTGTCACCCAGTGTTTGGTGAACCATTGCAAAAAACATATAACATAACTGATCATCCCTGAACTGTTAAAAAAAAAATTATAAATGCTTTCATCAAAACTGGGGAGGACTTAAACTGTAGAATTCACACAGTTACAAAATATTGAGACTTAGAAAAATTGAACCATCGGCTAGGTTATTCAAACAGATGTTTACTTTTACCCTGGTAAGGCTCTCCCAAAAATGATTGACCAATATGGGATTCCTCTAACTGGAAAAATTAGCAAAAAATGCTACAGTAACAACTACCTTTTAAATGTGTCAGTCCCTTCTCTGATCTTCTGCTCTGTTCTCATCATTGCTGCACCTGTTTTATCTGTAGCATTCCACATGCGAAGCACTAAAGTACCCAACAGCATCCTGCACTGCAGTTTCTAGATGCTGCCAGATTAAATACCAGCCCAGCCCACCCCAGGGCTGAGCAGTGGGTCCCACAGTAGCAACAGCAAACAATAAACGCAGTGAATCCCTATTTAACAAGCTTTTTTTTTTTTTCCCCCCATTTTTTTTTTTTTTAACTCAGTCTGTGCCTGGATAAGGCAAAATCGAGACATACAGCTGTGCCTTCCTCAATTTACTTGTAAGAAATGAAAGCATCTAATGCTGATGGGGTAACACCTTTGTGTCACTTAGGACAGGTAAAAACTGGAGGATACAGATGATCATTCCTTCAATAAGCAGTACTCCCTGGAAAAGTCAGAACAGATGAAGCTGCTCAAATGCATTTGCGTGCTTTAGGGATTTCACACACCCCATGACATGTGCAAGGCAGCTGTCCATGCTGGGAGCCGAAAACTGTCCACAAATACTGAAATTTGCTGAAAATATTGTAGAAATAAGACACTCAGAGGGTACAACAACTAAGCCTACTTAGCATCTCAATGGCCAGGCAACATCAGGTCATGGCATTGGAACAAGACCGTAAGCCACACTCTGTCATTCTTGTCTCCTTTCTTTCAAAAGGACAAGTTGTAACTAGTGAAAAACTACCAAAAAATCCTCAAATCAAAGAATATACTAGCCTGGTTCTTGTCTATCTACTAGAGCTGCTAGATTTTGACTCATCCTGAGATGAAAGTTAATTATTTCTGATTGTGAATATTAATAAAAATTGTAATTTAATTTTGTCCAAACGTTTTGTTTAAAAAATAAAATGCATTACACTAAAACACAGTATTCAGGTATAACATCTAGACTGGTGTAGATATAGATTTAGGAAAGTCAAAGAAAGAAATAGGAGCACGATTTTAGCACCTACCAATTACATCAAAGCACAAAAAAAAGGGTGAGGTTGACAAGCTTTCTTTCCAATGACCATTTACCTTTAATGTATTTTTTGACCAAAAATTTTGAGCAAGTCATTGAGTCCTTTGGCACACACTTGTAAGGCTAGTGTACTACAATAAATCCAGTAATAGAAAATCAAGTATGAGTTCACGGTTTTTATATCTTGCTACTAATGTAAAACACAGAGCGAGTAACAAGCCATCATGTATTAGGCTGCAGTTGCCAATTTTACCCCCATTAGTAGGACTAAAACATGTGGCAATTCCACAGTAAAATGTGAAAAAACAGCACTGACCAGTATTTGTGCTTGCTAAACTACCACTTACTTCTCTGACAAGAAGACTTAGCTCCCATATTAGGAAAAGGTGATAGCAGAAAAATTGAAGAGCAAAGAAAATACAAATACAAAATAAAACTAATTATAAAAGTGCATGATGAAAGCAAAAAGAGAACAAAAGCACAAAAAACTGGTGACAGTTCAATCCAAAATTCCAAAAGAGTGTCAAAACATTTGGGTTTTTTCTTCCACAGAAAAATAATTAGCATCTTTACAGACATCATAGGACACAAGTTGCCACAAACACCTACATAAGTATACACTCAAACACTATCATCAACAAATTAAATCATTTTTTACTCCCCATTTTCTTTTCAAGTCAACCTGGTATCAAAGGAAAACAGAAATCAATCCATCTTCTGGCTTACACACCCAGACTTCCAATCTTAAAGAAAATGGCTGAGCTTCTCATGGATCTTCTCATGAGATTAATAAGCTTACCAAATTTGTTGTGAATGAGACATTAAAACTAAACACTGATACTGGGATAAAATTAGAGAGACTGCTCCTTCCTGCCAGGTGCTGTATCACCTGTCCCCTACAGATCAGCTCTACACTAAAAATTCCTTCAGGCTTGGGATGAGGGACTCTCTGAAGAGCAGAGATATGTTATCTTGATTCAAAGAAAGGCCTGGAAATCATCCCACTAGCTCTGGACACAGAAGTTAAGAAATGAAAGTGTAAGATAAACCTTGTGCCCTCCTACAGCCAGAGACTTATGCAGCCTCAGTGGATTCAGCCTCCTTGAGGAAGACCTGAATCACTCTCCAGAGGTATTCACTTTCCTCCATTGAGAACCAGTAGAGCTTAGGCCTCGGATGCCTTGCAACACCCAAACTTGTATTAGGCCACTTCATGCCTTCCATCATAACCAGCAGGCACTCTGAATTATCAGCTTGTCAGCACAAAGACTCACGGTGTTTAAAAACAGTCACACAGGATTTACATGGTGTGAGTACGCATCTGCATGCACCACTTGCCCAAAGTCATGGACGTACCTGACACCTGTGAGAGATCAAAATGCACTTGCTTTAATGGTTCAAGCTGATGGAGCAGCCATAAGGCCAACTCGAAGAAAAAATACAAGTAACTCAGCAAAAAAGCATACATATTTCAGTATGATACGCTAGATATTATTCAACATGAACACAATTAGAACAGGCCTGCAAAAAAAATTTGTTTTAGTTAAACTTCAAGTTACTTATGAGGAAAAGGCGTGTGTGGTAATAAGAAAGAGCATTACTTTTTTTCCCCTCCGTAGCCTGTGCCAAAGCCTGTGTACGAGAGCTACGTGCTTTTGCAAATGGAAAACCTGAAGGACTGAAGAATCTACTCATTTCTATGCCCTTCTAAAGAAAGCTGCTTTTCATAGCCATACTCAATACTGCAAACTTGTATTTAGCATGTGTGGCTGGGAATGTTTATGTTTGTAACACTGAGTTGGAGCAGTGTTCAATTTGTGAGATTTGAAAGCGGCAACTCCTGCAAATATTGCTATGATTATACTGAATACTACATTGATTTCAGTGAGTTATGTACCAATTAAACCTTTCTAAAACAAAGAGAGCTTATTCAACTTTTGCCTCCTTCGAAGAACAAGCAGAAGAGCTACTACTTCGTGTTAAAATACAGTTCTCAAGGTCTCTACAGCCATCCCTCTTCTGTTTCATAGGGAGTGGAATCAAACCAGAGAAAACAGTCATTCCTGCTTTCCTTTCATTTTTGTGACTAAGTTTGTGCCTCTGATTTCTGAGCATATGGAAATCTCCACCAATCTCAAAATTTCCCTTCAAGGAAACAAGTTCAGTCCAGGACGGTTCACATAAGTGAAATTACACAGACTTTAAAAGTAGCAATGAGATCTGCGTTTCATATGGAAACATTAAACAGAGTAAAAATGTTGTAAAGAGAAGTAATATTTCAGTGATATCCAGTCAGTAAATTAAGCATCAGTTTAAAAAGCTTTGGTTAGGTTAATCGATGGGTGTACACTTTGCACTCAACTTAGATAAAAGATGTGAAAATTTCTGAAAAAGTTTCTTTACACAAGCAGACCTGTTTGTATTAATAGAGTTTGCGCTGTCTCATAACAACTGTATTTTAACAGCTCCTGAAGATTTGCTTATTCAGCTCCGAGGGAAGCACGAGCTGGTTCTCACACACTCCTTGCTGTTGGACAGATGCTACTTAACCAGGAAAAGTGACAGTTTAAGAGCCGAACAACGAGAACGGAGAGCTAATCCCGGGGCAGCCCGCGCCGCAGCAGCTCCCTGAGGGACGGCAGCTTCTCCCGTACTGCGAGCTGCTCTCACCGGCGGACCGGCACCTCTGCCTGAAAGGGGAACCCAGACCCTCAGCAGACATTTGCTCCCTTCTTCCCTCCCTCCTTCCCGGCTTCACCGTGAGGAAACACGAGGGCGGCGAGACTTAAGACACTCCGGAGCTGCCCAGCCGGCCCGGCGCCCTCGCTCCTGGACGTTTCCATCCCGGCCCTGGCCGCGGCCGCGGAGCCGCAGCGGCGCCGGGCGCAGCCCCCGCGGAGCCCGTACCTGGTTGTGGTGCAGGTGGGCGAGCGGCAGCGCCGAGCCCAGGGCGGGCGCGGCGCCCAGGCGCTGCAGCAGCGCCGAGAGCTGCCCCGCCGACAGGCTGTGGTTGGCCCCGAAGACGCGCAGCACATCGTCGGCGAAGCTCGTCGCGTCCGCCGCGCCTGGGAGCTGCCCGTCCATCCCGGCGGGACGCGGCGACTCTGGCGGATGGCGCAGCCCCGCCGCGCCGCCCTCGCCCCTGCCCACGGGCTCTGCGGGGCGG
>VYXC01007889.1:608623-645135 GCA_013397175.1 Platysteira castanea
CCCCGCCGTCCGCGGGCTGCGGCAGCCGAGGGCCACCCCGTGTCACCACAGCAGGTGGCGCGGGGCTGTCCGAGATGGCCCCACGCGCGGGCAAAGGGCGAGGATGCAAAACTCCCGGTTGCCACCAGCCCCGGTCCAGGGGCCAAGGGTCACACAACCATCAGGGGCATTGCCCCCGCTGCCTTTCCCAGACGTAGACCCAGCTTGCCCCACCTGCCATGCAGCACCCTGCCCCACACCCTCCTGCCCTGACCCACTGAATGCCAGAAGGGATAATGGAGGCCAAGGTCCAGGCCCAGCCAGGCACACAGGTATGGCCCCGCCGTACACACCTCACCAACACTATCTCCAGAGCCGAGGCTTCTGGACCTTGGAATGAGTCCTTCGGGTGGCAGCCAGTTAGGCAACCTGCTTCTCTCAGGCCCCCTCCCTCCCACAGGCTGAGACATGGATTTGTGTCCAGTCTACCTTTCTAGGAAGGATTAATGCACAAAAGAAGCATGTGATTTCATGTACGTTTTTTAACAAACAGAGAAAATTGTGACTGGTCACAGGTATGTCCCTGGGGGCTATTGCTCAAGTGGTTTAGATAAAAATGCTCATGCTGCAGGACAGCAGCCCCAGCTCAGCAAAGATCTGAACTATTAAGTTATCCTGTAACTGCCTTTTACAAAATTTCTTACATATCCATGTAATGGGCAAAGACAGCACGTTTTTAAAGAGTTTGGGGTTTTTTTAAGATTCTCATTTAGATCACTGAGGAACTGTGTTGAATTATGTGAGCTGAGGCATGGTTCCAGATTCCAAATTTTCTGAAACCAGAATTCTGTACTGTCTGTGCCAAGTAGTCTGGGTAACAGCATCATGAAGGAGGCATGATTTAAAAGACACTCATCAAGCAGCAGAACTGATTTAGATAAATTCTTCATAAAAACGTCCATGCCACATTGCACAAAACATCTAGCAGGAAAAACATGCCAGCAGCATAACCTACTACCGGGCAGAGGGGAAGAAACTCTAGAGAGCTACAATAACATTAATTCTAATACTGAAAAACCTGACACTGTTCTGAATGAAAGCCTGAATAACTGATATACTTTCACGCTTCCATCTTACCTGGTTGGTGGCAGCTAAAACAGCCCGGGCACAACTCAGCTACACGTTGTTCCAAATGTCCCCATCTGTACTGGTTCTACCACCAGCCATGGCTGAAGATGCTCCACCCTACCCATCTCTCTATTTGCATGTGCATTTTGGCTCTCCTCCAAAGAAATCAGCACAAGATTCTCTTGCAGCTGAGGGAATTGCAACATTCTTTAAGCAGCAATGTCAGTAGCAAAACTCGCACCTCCTATATAATTTCTTCTTCAGTGTGTCTACTTCTAAACACGACCGTAGTAACAGTTGATTACTGCATTCACTCTGAAATTTTAGAAGTCTAGATTTGAAAAGTCCCTTTTTGACCAGTAGATAAATTGGAAGTAACTGCAATCTGGCTATAACAGGTAAATCAAAACAGGTTGCAGATCGCATCGAGATTTTTCAGTGCTCTGTTGTGTGAGGCCGAAGAGTTAATCTCAAAAATTATTATTTTAAGACTTCCTTTTCTAGCAGAAATATAAAAGATTATTTAAATTAGTATTTAAATTATTAGTGCTGAAAAGTTCAAGAAATTCNCTGCAAAACCTGACACTGTTCTGAATGAAAGGCTGAATAACTGATATACTTTCACGCTTCCATCTTACCTGGTTGGTGGCAGCTAAAACAGCCCGGGCACAACTCAGCTACACGTTGTTCCAAATGTCCCCATCTGTACTGGTTCTACCACCAGCCATGGCTGAAGATGCTCCACCCTACCCATCTCTCTATTTGCCTGTGCATTTTGGCTCTCCTCCAAAGAAATCAGCACAAGATTCTCTTGCAGCTGAGGGAATTGCAACATTCTTTAAGCAGCAGCTATGTTAGTAGCAAAACTGGCACCTCCTATATAGTTTCTTCTTCAGTGTGTCTGCTTCTAAACACGACCCTAGTAACAGTTGATTACTGCTTTCACTCTGAAATTTTAGAAGTCTAGATTTGAAAAGTCCCTTTTGACCAGTAGATAAATTGGAAGTAACTGCAATCTGGCTATAACAGGTAAATCAAAACAGGTTGCAGATTGCATCGAGATTTTTCAGTGCTCTGTTGTGTGAGGCCTAAGAGTTAATCTCAAAATTGATTATTTTAAGACTTCCTTTTCTAGCAGAAATATAAAAGATTATTTAAATTAGTATTTAAATTATTAGTGCTGAAAAGTTCAAGAAATTCCAGGCTAATTCCATTAAGAGTTATTCTCTATTGGCAGTCCTTGGCAGAGTGAAAATCCTGCTTTATTTCTGAAACATAGCCAAAATATTTCCTCCAAGAGTGATGCATTCATACTGCTCTAGTTTAAAAGAAATGCAAAGTTTCTAAACTGTCTATCACTGAGAAAGCCTGCAAGAACTAAAAGGGCACACCAACAATAAGACAAGAGGTCATGTACCTTTCAAGCTCTATGCATAGCACTTGAAGAGTAACTACAGCTTTTGTGTATATTTTTGTGATGTACAGACCTAATTAGAAAGTCTGATCTTTGTTATGTCAAGTATGATAAATCTTAGGCAAACACTAACAGAGCCAAACTCTCCTTCTAAACCTGAAAGAACAATCTGTCTGTACACTGCAAACCAGGTATTGCCCAACAGTACTTCACGGTCCTGATTTGCTATTGTTTCATTCCTGCTTTTCTTACACCTGTGGGATGTTGCTGTTACATTGAAACTACCACAAAGTGCCAGGGCACCAGAGGGTGACTGGCAGTGGGCAAGACGACACATTAATCAGCTTCTCCAGTCTTACACAGGGCCAAATCCTCTCTGGGGTGGGTTTCTTGTTGGAAATTCACTGAAGCTGTACCTAATTACATCAAAGCTAGCACGATTGTAGTCATACTTTGTTGTTTACTTACCACAAAGTCAAAAGAACCCTCTCTGCTTATTGTCATTTAAATTACTGAAAAAATCTGTTTGAAAATAGAAATCATACTGTAATTCTGTCTATTGGCAGGTAAAATGGGCACACCCATCCCTTGTACTAACATTTTCATCTTTTTTTCTCTCCACTCTTATTTGGGTTGACTATTTAAATAGGATTTAAAAATTATATCCTGTAACTAAACACCTTTGAAAGAAATGGCATATAGCAATGGATATTTTGGGGGAAGTACCCAGGTAGATAAGACTGAAACCCTTTTTCACATATTTTCTCTAAATAATTCTCTTCACTGGGGTAAGTGAATTCCCAGAAGTTCCATTTGTTCATTTTTGACTTGGCCAGGGAGATTCAAACTCTCACAGCCACTACACTTTAACTCCCAGAGACTCGGAGTCACGAATTAACAGATGAACAGTATGCTAAGATAGATACTGCAATATTGCCAGCTCAGGAATCTTGCAGTTCTCCTCAGTTATATGCTCTTGTAAGTACTGAAAGGGAATTCTGAGATCAGAGATCTAGAAACACAATCCAAGTGTACTGTGAATACTCAAAGCCACAGAAGCCAAACAACAACAACAAAAAAAACTGGCTTAAAATTCTTAACATACAAAAGGCTGAATCTCATTGATCTACAGATCTTGACTCATTTTTGAAAGTTTGGGTACATGGACAGGCACTGGAAAGATGTCCTTATAGATCATAGTAGAAAAGTTCCTGAAGCCAGAGAATTAGAAGGGATCTTTACTTTGAGGCACAAAGTACTTCATACTTGTACTGTACAGCTTTCAAAGGAAAACGTAGGATCCCAACTTTCACAAAATAGTTTGATTCTGTGATTTAAATCATTCAATAGTGAATTACAAGTGCCTGGGGCACGATACAGATCTCAAAGTATGAGAGGTATAATGGCATTGCTATGGTAAATTAATCACAACCTGCTTCTTTTCTTAGGCTGCACTATTGGCACCATTCGTGTGCTGTTTACCACCCTGAGAAGCTTGGCTCCCACAAGAGGTTAACACCATGCAAGATTTCAACCAGCAAGAGGTATTACTTGTTCTACAACCTACACTAGCCAGTTCATTAGCTCTCTCTGCAAAACTGTAAAATACACTGTTTCTGATAAGAAACTTGATACATTTGCTCCTTAGGACTAATTATTGTTCAAACAAACACCTTTAAAACCAAAAGCTCTGTAATAAAATAACTATCTTAAATTCTTCACTGTTTACATTTTCAGTTATAGAGACATGTAGGGATCTTCAGCCACAAGGATAAGAATTGTCTTTAATGGAGCTATGCAGCTGAAACTATCTTCAGTTCATGGCTGCTTGTTAGAAAATTAAGCTTGTAAAATTCCACAGGCACTTAAGAAATATTATCTGTACTCACCTCGTTAGCATAGGGCCAAGATTATTTAGACCCTATTGCTACTGTCAAGGCTTAAAGGTGTTTGGAATCTGAAGTTTTAGCCTAGGGCCATCTCCAATTTTCAGCGTAAACAGGCATCTAACTCCCAAAGCCAGTAGCTGTTGGGCTGCAGCTCTGGGTGGTATGAAGTGAGATAGTGCCTGCAGAGCTGAGCCAGCCTGTAGCAGCTGTGGGTCATGACTCAAAGTACCCTAGATAGGTGTGCAGAGAGATAGGAAGTAATAACCCGTCTTTAAAACATAGCAGTATTCACCACGAAGATGAACACTGCTCATTTTAGCTCGCATTGCTCAAATAATCTTTACCAAAGTATCATCTTCTGGAAAAAAAATACAGGTCTTCTGCAATTTCGGGGGTGGGGGGGAAGGCAAAAAGACACTGCACATTTTGATCAGTTAAACTTTATCTTGTAAGAAAAGGGAAGTTCAACAGTTTGGAGTTTGTTTTCAAACCTTATTTTAAACTGTACCATTATAGAAAAGAATTTTTACCCTTACAAATTTGAAGTGAAACATTTAAGCCTAGTCTCCCCAAGTCTTGCAAACACACTTTTAAATTTAAATTTTCTATTGTTCTAAAATTAGCTTTAACAACTTGAAAGTCTCAAAACCACTGATGAAACAATACACGTTTTGTAGGAACCTGCCTAGTAGTGACCTCTTACCTGCTGATGACCTTTAAATCCACCAGAGGTTCCCAGGGGATGGTCAGAACACGACTGAAAGCTACAAGCTCAGATTATATTGAGATATCTGCGCCGAATTGTATGTACCTGAAGAACAAGGGTTACCACAGAATAAAGGAGCAGCAGCCGTTTGTCAATATTAGCTCGATTAGATAAGCGCCGTAGTGTCAGCGGGACGTCTGAGACACAACACGCCGGCGTTGTCTGTCACGGGCTGGATTCTGCAGGGAGCAAGATGACCCCTGTGAGACAGCAGTGCCGAACCAGCCGCAGGACTGCTCTAGGCTTTTCCCTCACAATCCAGTAGGATGAAAGAGTAAGTAGAATCTCTGGGGAGGGCCCAGAGCAGCCTTTCCAGCTCCCATCACAGGATCCAGGCAGAAAACAGTTGTTTGGGATCACTTTCTAGATAAGTAGCCTTCAATACATCAGTCCCTCCCTTTGTTTCTTGGAAATACAGCTGCTAAACATGCTTGAATAAGCAAATTCTTACTGAAAACATGAACACACAGCTCTGAGTTCATGTCAGCGTGCTTAGCACATCTACAAAATAGGTGCTATACCAGTCCCAGGGATTGGCAGCTGTGCATTGAACCCAGCCTAAGTTTTCAATAAACAGTAAAACAAGAGGGCAGAAAAGGTGCTGCAAGGTACAAGATATCTTACTTCAGAGGAAAACCACAACTGCAGCTAGAACCTTCCTGTTTTGGGATGCAGTGGTTACCATACAGCATCAGGCCCTTCAATCACTTCTCTTCCACACAATTAACACTGACATTTAAAAAGTTCTAATGAACAGACACTACTCCAAGCCTGCATGAGTTCTTAAATATTGTCACCATGCCAAGTTTAAATTCAGGATATACTTAAACTGTGGTGCAAATAATAGCCCACAAATGACAAAGTATTTAAATTTGAGACACGGCTTTTAATCAAATATTAGTTCAGTCATTTTGGAGATATTACTCGAACACAGAAAACATCTGTTTTAACTCCACCCTGAGTGTATTTTTTTTAATCTACCTGCAGGTATCTTCAAATAATCAAAGTTAACTTGACTTCAAAGATATTTAGTATCATTCTGCTGCAAGACCAGCAACATCATCACAATGGAGCACCAGAGCTGTGTGCAGCTCATGACGGGTTTCGAATTCTTTGTACTGTAAGGAACTTGTTACTGATACTTGTAGCCTACATTAGTACTCCAACTCTTCCTGGCATGAAAATAGGTTTTGCTTTGTTGAAAATTATTAGAAAATAGGCTTTCTAAAAGCCTAAACCTCACAATGCCTTTGTAGAATACTGCCATAGGATGCCTTTGAGACTAGCTAAGAACTTGACAAGATTGAATATTCATACTGATAATCAAAACACTCAGGTACATCAGACAGGACTTAATAAAATGAAATAGAAAAGGGTGTGAACCCTTACATATCTATACATATATACATTATACAGGTGTAATGTATACAGGTTAGGTATCAGGTCACCTACAGACAACCTTACCAACTTTTGGATTTCATTCACACCAAGGTGACGTTTCTAATACCATACAAAGAAAGAGCACACTAGAGCAACCAGAGGCAGTTCCTGCTTTAATTAGGGTTATTCAAATCTGAAGCATGGAACCAATGAATTATTATGGAGTTAACTGAAACAACAGGGACTGTGCATAAATAAACACAAATAAGAGAGGTGTTTAGCATATTCTACCACAAAGCAATTTATAGGAAAATCTTTAACATATGCAGCCAGAGGTACAAGGACACCTATAGGCTACACTCAGCACTTGAAACCTAGGTTCTGAAGGGTCTAGTAAAGAAAGAAGAAAAGAAGATTATATTCAGTGTTATCATAATTGGAATTTTCAAATTTTCCAGAAGTTATCTTAGGAATCTGAAAGCTATTAATAACTTATGTATGTCAAGGATTCTCAGAATGCTTGTCCCTTAAAGTTAAATATACACAATTCAGTGAAACAGAGAGCTGTTATTGTTTCGATGTTCTGTACACTTTCACAAAGGTCATGGATGCATCCAGCTTCAGCAATTTAATTGAGATGATGCTTATGTGCTAAAAATCATGGAGCGAAACAAGCCCTGCCAGAAGGGTAATGCTGACACTGGGTCTTCCTTCAGCAATTAGAGCTGAAGCACCAAATACTTGTTTTGGTTACATGTGTAAATCAATAAATAAATTCAACTTATGTAATAGCATGCTCTAGAGTTCAGTAGAATTTACGGGGCCCCTCTGTGAGGATTCCTCACCTGCAGAAGGAAGCAACACCTCTGGTAGCAAGCAGCTGTTCATCACTGTTCATTCACTGGTTTTTCCTTTCTGTTCCAAACAAATTTCCTAGCAAGTAGAATATACCAGCTATTTCATCTACCCACAGTGCCCTGTTTTCCAAGATATGTCACACTGTTGAGCAAAGTATGAGAGATATGCAAAATTCATATATTTCCTTGGCACTCTCACTTACCAGTAAAGGAAAGTTGTGTACATGCACAGTGGCATTTCAGTATTATTCAAGAGCTTTGTCTGCAACAGCAAGAGCAATATGAAGTATAAAAGTTTGAACCTTCTCTCATGGTACACAAAGTAACAAAACATTAATGGAATAGTTATTCCTGACAAGCAGGTATTTAATGTGTATCTAGATAGACAATTTTCAGATTTGAGAGCTTGCTGTTTGTGTAAGAATCTCTAATGCCATTTGTAATTGGCATAATTTAAGAGTTTAATTAGGAACCTAATTTAAGAGTTTTATTTAGTGATTTAGAGTTGGATTTTACAGTGTGAGTACGTGTGTATGTGTGCACCTTCAGGTATTTTTGGGGGTGGGAATTGTTGAGGAAAACCATTTGTGAGTGACAGCAGAATATCATATTCAACTCTTTTTGATTAAAACCTTGCACTCTCTTTTAGGCCTAACATGATTAAAACTCACTGAGGCAGGAGTACAGCCACCTCTGCTGAGTAGTCTTTATACAATGTCCTGAATGGAACTGATACTAGAGGAGTTGTGAGTCTACAGAAACAAAAAGGTTCTACAACTAAAAAAATACATTAAAAAATAAAAGGTTCTGGAAGATGTACATTAACATATCATCATGTCAGAGTACTAAAAATACCTCCAAAGAACGACCACCTTTGTTTACTACAACTCCAACATGGAAGTGAGTGACTGAAACCTCAGAAAGTAATTTTAAAAGTGAGGAAGAAACTCCAGATAAACAAAAAACACCACAACCTCCCAACGTGTATTTACTATCAGTTATGGAAAACTGTGGGAAGTGTTAAACTGCCTAAAGGATAACACTGTAAAAACATTTGACAAAGAATACTCCCTGAATAGGTTACCAATTAAAAAAGTTAGAGATTTGCAACTGCAGTTCCCACGAAAAGGATCCCAAAAGAAAATCAGAGAACTAGCTCAATACCATTAACTTAATGAAACTGGCTGTAGAAATGTTCAATTACATTACAGCTCAATTGCCACACTGGATTCTAAACATCCTAACCCTAAAATGCTGTAGAGGATTTACACAGTCAATTAACACTTTGAAAGGTCTCTCAAGAGTAAATACACTACAGTAAGTCATTTGTATCCATTTTTGCTCTTGTAGTACAAATCAGAGTAGAATCTCTCTGGCAAAGCACAACACAGGATGAAGCAGAATGATAATTTATGTCAAAAATTAAGTTTCTCAGTCTTTATTTGCTTGACCAACAAAAGGAGTTCCCTCAAGCAAGCCTAAAAAGGAGAAAAGAAAAATAAGAATTCAGGTCAGCTTATTTCCTTTTTCCGTGAGCCTGTGAAGCTAGTCTGTGGACACATTTTTCTAAGCTCTAGGCTGTAGAAGCAGATAATAAATTGGTACAGATGAGGAAGTGACCTCTCTATATCCATTCGTATAGCTGTCAAAGTATACCAGCATGAACAGATTATAAACTCATTCAAAAGTAATTCTTATTTTTAGCAGAATTGAAAAACTTTGTGAGCAAATGCTTGTAACTGTAAGAGAACCAACTGAAATAACGGCCTTAAGCAACTGCGCTACAAATGGTTCATTTTGGGGGTGAGTGCAGACCACCACATGATAGAGAAGCACACCACGAGCAGTGAGAAAGCTTCATAAGTGAGCAATTATCAGTCCAGTGCTCAACAGCACAAGTTGCTGAGATTCCTAGCATAGCTGCTGGCGGTTAATTACGATCCCTTAGGAAAGAAAGACTCACCATCTAATCCCTGCAAATAGTCACAGGTCGGCCCCAGCTAAAGAGCAAGAAAGCAATGGTTTAATAGCAGTAAGCATTTCAAATGTGACATTCATCTGAGAATCTCAAGAACATTGAATTTAATGAGCTCATCTTCCCAAAATCTGTGAATGAAGGAAATATTACATTAGCTTCTCCTGACTCGGAAACTTACAAATAGTGAAGTTCACTGACTTCAATGCAAACAAGTGCATGGAATCCACTTTTTAACTCTTCATGCACATCACCCCCTGCTCCTCTACGGAGCAGGTCTTCTGCAAACACTTCAACAAGGGCAAGGCTGTGTATAGGATTAAATGCCTAAACAAGAGAAGCAGAAGGTGTGAGCTCCGAATCTGAGAGGCATGTTAAGCATTTTACCAAGACTTTTTAATATTTTTAAGTGAATACACCTCAGGACACAGAAGATAACAGTATGTAAGGAAATGCTGTAATTGTATTGCTTGGGAGCAAAGAAGCAAAGTTAAATATTGGTTCACAATAACACGGGAGAAGTGCTTCTATTTCTAGCAATACATTACTTAACTGTGGAAAGACATGACCCTCCCTAAATGATCCAAGATTTTAGCCGATCTCTTTAGTAAGGGAAGCATTAATCACTAATCTCACCTGGCAGATAAAGGACACACAAATGATTTTAATGTATGGCAAAGCTGCCGTGTCACTGAAATATCTGTCATCAGGTCAAGTGGCAACTGCCAGGAGGTCAGACAAGTTTTCTTCCAAAGACTAGCTGAAGTAGAGCATTTAAACACAATCTTTTTATTTTACAGCCCAGAAGGAAGAAGGAAAGGGAGTATTTGGAAAGCATCAAGTAACTATTGGGGGAGGGAGAGGCCAAGAAGGGAGTGCTGAATCTGTAACTACATTGGCAGAGGAATCCAGCATTAAATAAAGGATATCAAATATGCTCCTGCACTTTAATTTTTTCATGCTTTTGTCATTGCCAACATACATATGACAATAAGAAACATAATGATCCCAAGTCCTGACTTAACCACTTACACAGAGTTTGAGAAATCTGAAGCCATCTCACACAGACTGATAACATCAGAAGCTGTCAGAAACAGAAGGGTTTAAGAGAGCAGAACCAGACAATTTATTCCTGCAGTGCAAGTGATTTCAGCTCAGGCCTAGTAAGCTCAGCATCATGTGCTACCTTATTCTGCTCGTATGTCTAGAGAACATTATTAGGAACAAATCCATTTCTGTGTATTCATATATCTTCCAGCACTTTGAAGAGTACTGCTGAAGTATCCCATATTACGGCACTAAAGACCCAACAACACACAAAGGTTTTGCAAAGAAACATTCTAGGAAATGTAACTTTTTAGGAATTTCCAAGGCCTAAACCTTTATAGTGCCAAGAAACATCACATCATCCTGTGAGCATTTTAGCGTTCTAGGGGTTTTTTTACTGAAATGTTTAAAATTTTTGTTGTGATGAATAATAATGCTTGGTTTATCTTTCAGTTATTAAACGCACAACAGAAATTCAAAATGGATTTTCCTATAGCCATTTGGTTGACTGAAAATAACATCAGTAAAATAAGTAATTTAGTGATGAGTACACATACCTTTGTTTATGGAGAAGAGACTCTGTCACAGTGTCAGCCAATACATATTATGACTGTGTGCTCAAACACTTCTCAATGTTTCCATCTTCTCAGACATGCTATTTTCTTACTGTTTATAAAGCAAACCTCTCCCCTCTCTGTCCTTCACTTGACTTGGTAATATGAGAGTGTTTGAAATCTGAACAAAACCTCCTTGTCCTGGGAGTACAAGGGGCGGAGGAGGATGCAGTTGGAGCAATAGGTGGTTCTTAGAGCCTTACGCCAGCCCCTTTGACAAAGCCAAAGGACAGGACACTAAAGAGGCCATTCCAGGGCAACTGTTCCTGGGTCACTTGTCTCCAGCTCCTTCTCCACACTTTGTTAAGGAGTTTTCTGGCAAGTGGACTCTAAACTGAAAGTTGCTTCACTGTTTTTATTTTTCAAAATAATGGGAAAATGCATTGACTGACACCTGCCCTAACATTACCCACATTAAATGGTGACTTAATGTTGCCAGACAGAGGCTGTACGTATACACAAGTACCCTTTTGTCTTTTTACTGAAGCAGTAGGATTTGATTTATGAAGTGCCTGGCAAGGATAAAGTACTACCACACAAACTGGAAGCATATAGGGGTGATCATAATGCTAAATGGAAGGAGAAACATCTTCATCTCCTGCTGCAAGATTCAAGGAATAAATAGCTTAATGTTTCCTGTGAAGTCATTCCCATACTCCTGTATGTGAAAACAACTGTCAACACAAAAGAAAGATTGTATTAAACAGCTGAAACACTCTCAAATGATTTATCCAAAATAAATTTCCATCAGAAAGCTACCACAAATACTTATTCATCTTAACTCTTAAAAATGAACAATTGCTCTGGTTTTAAAGCCATTTCACATTCTCGAATTGAAACTTCAGAATTTATGTTATTTTAATATCACTAACAACTACTGTGTCTAACACTGAACAGAACTAAGGCTTTGCATTACTAAAACCAAAGAAAAACTCTTCCTATCTTTTGAAGAGCCAGGATTTTGTAGTTTATCTCACAGGGAAAGGACTGGACAAGGATAGGGTATTCACTCTCTCCTCTGAAGTTTGTAAGGAGAAATAAAATTGTTTAGATAACAAAGCAACAGAGCTGCTGTGTAAGGCCTAAATCAGTTTCATCCTTCCTAGCAAATGCACAGAGACAGTAAGCAGGCATGGATCTGGACAACAGAGCAGTCACAGAGGGCTGTTAGAAGACAAAGGGACGGAGAGGAACCTCAGAGACAAATCTCAACAGAAGATGGGATAATCAAGTGTGCTGCCGAGCAGGGAACTGAGGTCATCCTGAGAAAGTCAGTGTGGTTTTACCCTAAAGAAATACTTGCTCCCTATGAAGCTGTACAAAATCAAATTCATTTGATGCAGTAAAGGCTCGTGAATAGATCGCATTTTTATTTTAATCTATATGATTGAAGTACTTACTTGCTTCTTTAGGGCATTACTTTTTAGTTCTGCTACAGCAAACCCACAGTATCAGAGAATCCATGGCTCAGCTCCTGCCAAGAGGAGGAGATTCACAGCTGTCCTCTTGGCCTGCCTCCATCCCTGAATCCCAGCACCCCGCGGATCAACAGCGGGGGTCGTGTCCCTGCAGTGTGTCCTGCTCTGACAGGTGCTGGCACTTGGCAGCATTCCCAGCAAGCGGGCAGTTATCAGACAGGAAGACTTGGCTGCAAGTCAGAAAGCCAAGCTCACGGAAAGCATGGAAAGATGCAGAGGATACAAAGGTGTTAAATCCCTTCTGTCCTTGAACAGCCAAAGGCTGCTCTAAACTATGCTGGCTGCCAGCAGTCTCAGGCAATTTTTCAGAAACTAGAACACCAACAAGGAAAAATAATTTGAAATTAGGCATAGACAAATATTTACCAGAAAAATTAGAGGAAGTCTCTTAGCTCTTCATCATCTTCCAGCTCATGACACACTAAATTATTTGAATTGCTCAAATCATGCTGTCTGGATTAGTTGCAGCTTCAGATTTGGCTTGAAGCAATATATCTACAGTTTTTCCTCCAAATGAAGTCTAGTCTCTCCAGTCTCCAGCATCAGACACCATCCCTCCACTTTCTTCTGGAATTGCGAGGGCTGTTCTGCTTCCACTGTTTAACAACTGTGACCAACAGGTAGGACTCCCTTAAATCTGCTCAAGAGATTGCACTTGCAAAACAGAGCTTGCTTTCAATCCATTGTGTTTAAATGCCGAGAATTCCTCTGCAAGCAGCACACGGAGCAGAAGGGCAAGTTATTTTTCCCTTTTCCCTCCCTCTCCCTGATCACACATTTCCAAACCAGCAGCACAAAAGCAGTCTTCAATTTGTAAGTCTCAGCTAAACTTAAGAAAGAAAGGATTGTTGTCAGTTACAATTGCTTTGTACCTGAGCTTACTAAACTAATGGTCTTAATTACACATTAGCAGGGATGCTCAAAGCATGGTTACCATAAACAAGGAAAGAGGTCATGAGAAGTTGCTTCATGTCTTCTCAGCCAACTTTATCTACTTTTAGCACACCACCTTCCCCTGGACTGATGCTATTCCTGCTTATTTACCTTACATTAAACAGTTACATTACCAGGAGACCTATGCATGTAACCTACCAAACCAGAGACAGACTGTTTCTCCACAAAAGTCTATTCAAAAATCTGCTTTAAAAATATCATGATGCTGCCATCCTACCTGAAATTGCAGTTTTGTCGTTTTGGGTGGGGTTTTACCATAGAAAACGGGCATTGTAATGACATAGCATATTGCTGTCAGGAAAAGCATTTTATACTTCTTAGGTTGGAACCACACTAGATTATTTGCAGCTGCTTGGAAATTCTAAGGTTCATCAAAGCAGAATGATCTCATCCTTTTCATACATACAGATCAACACAGATCCTTTTCTTCCAAAACTGCACATGCACTTTGCACAAATGTTAAAACTACATGAGATTTAGGACAGTATAAACATGGGATTTTTTGACTTGTACAACCTGAGACATTGTATGTTACTCTTCAGTTACTTTGAAGGCACAGATCTGCATACAGGACAGAGCTGTAAAAGAAATCAGGGTGAACACAGACAAACTGGTAGGATTTGAATTATTTGTCCTTAGCTACGCAAATTAAAGTCACAACTTATAACAATCATGGAGGCCTTTCATCAATGTATATTTGATGTATTTTCAAGACAGAGTTTGTTAAACACTGATGGACTCATTCATAAATTTAAAATTTGTCATGGAAGTTAATGAAGTCTATTCTTACAATGAAAAGATAAAGTACTTTCTGGCAAAACTGTTCTTATTTTACAGTATAGATACCAAATGCTAGGGTTTTGTTGTTGGTTTGGGTTTGTTTGTTGTTTTTTTTTAATACACTGAAAACAGTTACTCAACACTTGCTGGGCAAAGAGCTAATACATCTCATTTACGTTGGGGTTAGACACAGCACACTTTCTAACCCACAGAAACTATCCTTAATTAGAGAGCAACCATACTACAAAGTTACATTAGAATCCAGGATCTGGAAGGCTTCAAATGTGAGTGGAGCGTTACCTTATTTTTTAGTGCAGTCTAGAGGACTCATTTTAAGAAGCTCATCCCAACCCAGACTCCAAAAGCATGGGTACACCGTGCAGAGAACTGCTCGTGCCAGTGTGTTAGTGAAAAAGTTGTGCTTCTGAAACCCCTTGGGGAATGGCTGGCCGGGTACACAAGGCCTTTGCACTGCCATTTTATCCCCATACCAGCTGCAGTTAAGGATGCACATTCTTAACTATGAGCAGTGCTAGAATGAGTACTGACATTTAAGTAGAGGCACAAAGGTGACTTATTTGCTAGGAAACCAACCACCTAATGGAAGAACTCAGCTACAAACACAGATCTGAGTTTCTGCCACACCAACAATGTGTCTTTCAGTCACTTGCAGGGAACACCCAGTACCTCAGCCTTTCACCAAGTACTTATTAAGGAGCCATTAATTACCATGTCTCCAAGTGCTAGAGCATTCCCTCTGCTCTGATACAAGTACTGTTGTTCTTGATAAACCAGAACTGTAAGTGATCCTCTGGCTTTATGCCTGACTGTATATTTCTTTTAGTGATATAATCTGACTGTGTTGGATGTTTTATAAGAAACATGCTGTTAAAATGACAATTTGAAACTTTTTTATTTATTTGCACAACTGAAAACTTGGCTGTCCCTGTTTTGGCCCTCTCTGCACAAACAGCAACTCTGGGGGAGAAGAAAATTATTTCCACATTATAAATCAGGCTTTCTAGTTTTGTTGTGAGGATTTACTTCAGAAATTAGGAAGTGTGATATGGTTCCTTGAGTCTAGTTCCCCAGCACCCTTTTTTTTTCAGCCCATCTCCTTCTCCTGGCACCTCTTCTGCATCCTTTTCCAACATAAACAAGTTTTCTAATTCATGCCATCATCAGCTCCTCTCTTCTGCTGCTGTTTCATTCCTCCAGCTCCTACTGAGGGCACTGAGAGCAAACTGACAACCCAAGCTGACCCATTCTACAATTTCTCAGGTGTCCTTAAGCTATGCTCCTCATTCCAGAAGCCAGTAAAGATATGCCAGGACCTGTGCATGTGGGCTCCAAGCCATGACTGCCTCACCTATAACACAATTATGTCTCAGTAACTCGGAGATACTTTAAAGGTTGCATAAATATAACAACTTTCAGGCACATTTTATGAATGCCTAAGTTTAAAAAGCACTCCTTCCAGGTTAGAGTAAATGAAACTGAGATTTGGCTTCTGGATTTTCAGGTACAGATACCTACTGTGGTATATAGTATTGCAGGCTTATATAAGAATTTAGCAGTTCATTCTTATGCTGTCATCAGCCATTCTGTCACTACAGAACTGCACTCAAATTAAACCTTGGTGGAAGTTTAGCTGCAGAGCAGTGCCAGTCCGAGGGGGCAGAGAGGGGTGGGGGGTGGTGGTGTGTTTTCAGGTTTTTTTTGTAAGTAAATAGGACAATTAACTAGAATGATATATTTATAGGCATATAGAACTGTACTTTTCTGTATGTCATGCTGTTGACAAAGTAGGCAACTAACTACAAAACACATAGGAAAGTAGGCAGCAGGGACCAAATGACCAAGTTTGGTTTCGGATCTTTCTTCTTCGCTAAATTAACAGCAAGAGAGAGAAATCCATACACTTCATACCTCAGCACAGTCATCCTACACTGAAGGGTCAGGCTGTGCTCCTGAGTTTATATCATAGGGTCACAATGGACTTGTCTGCAAACGCAATAAGACTTTATTGTTTTCCCTCTCCCCAATATCTAGATATTGCAAGCAACATTGCCCTTAACTAAAGAATAGCTACTTAAAAGCAAATATTATCAGATCAACTGCTAAGTACCAGTAAGGACTCAGGAGGACAGACAGAACGAACCAGTTCTTTTGTGCAGTCAACAGAACAGCAGCAATTACTGGGAAGAGGCTTTCCAAACAATTTCACTGCTTTACTGAAGAGGGTCACCATTACCAGACAGCTCAGAGGCCTGGCTTCTCTATTACCTATCTCCCCCAGTTCAAGGACTGAGCCTTAAATCATCCTGCTAAAGCCATTGGCCTAGATTTAGACAATCAATGTCTGATTTTCCTCTAGTCCTGCTATAAAGGACCAGAAAGCTTTCCAGTCTTTAACCTGGGGAAGGGAAGAGATGCATGTACTTAAACCTAGAAAGCAGCATCACTGAAGTAGCAGAAGAAGTAAGAGAAGTCTTGACCTGTATCTCCCTTTTTCTCCTACCACCAAAACTCTCCCTCAAGCCTTTTAGTTCTTCATGTTTCAGATGCATCTAACCTGACCAAGTTTTGGAAATGAACAGAAAGTTCAGTAACAAAGCCACCTAATGTGCTGTGAGATATACAGCTGAAACACGTAACAGCTGAAACAGTAAACAGCAAAGTTTTTTTCAAATAACTGAAGACACAATAAAATAGCAATCAGATAGTTCAGAAGTTCAGACTGAGAATCCACAAAGTATTTAGAGTTTGTTGATTGACAAGCAAACATTAATGTTTTTAGTACAAGACCCTCAAGAACAGTGAACCCTCACAGTCCAAACAATTAGCAGAGATAAGAACACACAAGGTCATGGGGAAAGATTTTGTGCTACTGTATTACATTATTTTTACCTAGATGTGTATTTGAATGACAAGTGTCTCTTCATTCCCATTTTCTTGCTGAATGCTCTGAAAGGTACAAGCAGCGCTAATTTATGCCAGCTTGCGAAACTAATGGCTTGTCAAGGAAGATGCCAGAAAAACAGAACTAGTTCCTCCACTAGAACTCTTCAACCTGTTCAAACATGAGTCTGTTCGATGACCAAAGTAGCTGTCTTCTCCAGCAGTGGCCTTCAACAGGACATGTAATCAAAAGTTTTCTGGAATGTGAACCAGGAAGGCACTTCTTGGCAAGAAGAGGTCTCTTTTGTTCACCTTGATCACCTTGAACTTAAAATAAAGTCTGTAAGTGAATGCACAACATAAGCAATAAAAAAAAGGCAATCAATTAATTAATAAGGTTATTTTGATGTGCTGGTAACTGAAGCATAACAAAACATGCATTTTTAAAGAATTATTGAAAACTGGACTATGAGACTCGCTCTTAATAACAAACACGTTTAGCAGCTTCTATTTAGCAACTTCTGAAGTTTCACTGATGTTTACAAACATGATTGGGATCAAATCCAAGTCTATGCAATATACTCTGAAAATATCTCTGTTATGAGCAATACTATTTCCATTACTGTTTATTCATCACACCTTTTTCCACCCCTCTGGGAATTCTTGCATTGTTTTTTTTTATACCAGCAGTGTTACTTTCTACTTCCTACAAAGCACAGTACAATTGAATTGAATCAGCCATAGATATCTAATTTCTTCTTCTTTCTATAAATGAAATAGTTTGGTTTCTGTTCATAAGACAGTGTTCAAGAAACTATTTTATTAAAAAGCATGGAGGGTCTTCACTTCAGCTAAGCCAGTCTCTACGTTAGCAAATTTTAAAAATTTTTCAAGCTTCGTACTTTATAAACTAATCAAGCAAAGACATTTGCAGAACACATGCTCCGTCTAGATACATATTCAGGTTTTATAATTCAGTCGTTACCAAAAAAAGCCCACCAAACTTTGATGGTCATTACTGTGGTTCAGAGTTTATTGCTTGGGATTCTTGAACAGATACTGCAGAGAAAGTATTATTCAAGTAATTAACTCACACTGAAAAGTCAGTATCAAACATGTTGATTGTCTTTAAAGTTAGATGTAATGCTTTAAAAACAATGCTGAAGATTAATGTTTTAATTGTGGTAACACCGTGGGTTCCAAGATGCGTTAGGTGTTGAAGAGACCACTCGAAAGCATGTTTACCACTCCCTTACGTCAATCCTAGCAATATCCTCAAGTGCTTTCGCCAAGTTGGGGATTTTAGCAAACTTCAGGTGAAAGACACTTTCTGGAAATAAGGAAAATACTTAGGAGATAGGAAATACTTTGCATAATTATCATTTCTGCTGAGAGTGTTCTTAGGCTATTTCTGTTTTACCACTGTTTCACTAACTGAAAGTGCTTTACCTTCCTCATCTGATGGCAGCATGCCCACATGTTTTTCTTTTTACCAACTATAAGACATTCATCGTAGAATCATGGAATGGTTTGGATTGGGACGGTCCTTAAAGCTCATCTAGCTCCAACCCCTCTGCCATGGGCAGGACACCTTCAACTAGACCAGGTTGCTCGAAGCTGTCCTCCGATAGCAAAATGTAAATCCCAGACTACAACCCCATTGTGCTAAAAGCTGGACAGAGCAAGGCCAGCTCCTACCCCAAAAATCACATTTGGGTCACAGCTGCACTTGCAGTGTAAAAATACCCCCCTAACATCTGCACACTCTTGCTTAAGTCATCCCATACAGACTCCAGATTCTGGTCCCCGTGTTTAGAGCCACCGGCAGCAATCGAGAGCAGGCACAGAGGGCTGTGGCTGATATGGAGGCACGATGAGATAACGGCAGCAGTCCCCTGCCCCAGCCCTTTATCTTGCCCCCAAACACCTTATCCTTACGCAGAGTGCTGAGCTGCTCACAAAACAGCAACGTGAGCTGCTGCCGTTTACAGATGGCCTGTGAAAATAAATCAGCACCAATTTTGGCTTACTTTACTCATGTCAAATTCTAACTTCCAGCAAGTCCAGTATCAGTCCACAACACCAGAGGAACACTTCCAAGATGTCTTTTTTATCCATTAGACACACAAACCTGAGAAATACGGTCACTTGCAGCCGTTCAGTTAGGAGACATTCAGATGGCTGCAGTTCAGAGAGGACCCCTGTTCCCAAGCACTGTGCTAGCATTCCTTTGTACAGAGAGAACACCACTAACAACTTAGTACCACTACTTCTTCACTTCCCAGTATTCACTTGGAACTGTGACATTACTGAAGTGTTTGCAGGTAATACCCACTACTGTGAAAGCTTGCTGATGGTGAGTGAGTGCCTCAAGGGTTTGGCTTTCACCCACCCAGGAAATAAAATAAATGAGATATGAGATGAAGTCTTGCTGTGAATTTCTACTTCTGTCATATGGTTAACTTTTTTTTTAATCACTCTCCTGAGATGGAAAGATTTGGTTTATGTGTCACATGTTTTCTGAACATAGAAGCAAATTTCTCAGGAAAAAAAGCCTTTGGACTACCTTGAGTCTCCTAAATGAATGCAAGGTCCCTTCTGGAAGATTCCTATATACGGTAAAATTTAGTCCAACATTTCTGGAGTTTCTTTGAAAAGTACAAAGCTCCTGTTCTATCAAACTTATAGTAATTGTATGCTATTATTTATCTCCTAGAAATGCACATGAAGAAAATCCAGGAACCCCTCAGTGTAAGCCTACAACCCTGCACTGGTTTAAGTATTCCAGCCAATTGGTGCATGAAATAGTCATCAAGGATCAGATATTAGCCCAGTTGGCTGCATAAAACATTGTCACTGAGAGACAACTCTTAATGACTTCTGCAGCTGATCTACGTCAATGTGACTAATTATGGTGAAACTACAACAGTTTCACTGGTGTAGAATAAATTAAAGTTTTGAAGCACAATAAAAGAGGGGAAATACCTCATACTTTCTTCCCTAAGTGACTCAGCTGGGCTGAAGGAGTAAAATTCCTTTTTAGTAGAATCCTCTTTATGACGTAGATCTGGGAATGGCATTAATGCATGATCCTCTGTAAAAAGTTTCTAGCCTGTAACCTATTATCACAGAATCACAGAATCATTAAGGTTGGAAAACACCTTCACAGTCACGGCATCCAACCTTTGACCAATCACCACCTTGTCAATCAGACCACAGCACAAAGTGCCATGTCTAGTGATTTCCAGCACACCTGCAGGGACAGGGATTCCCCCACCTCCCTGGGCAGCCCGTTCCAAGGCCTGACCAGCCTTTCAGTGAAAACATTTTTTCCTCATGTCCAACCTGAACCTCTTCTGGCACAGCTTGAAGCCATTTCCTCTCATCCTGTCACTGGTTGCCTGGGAGAAGAGGCTGATGCCCACCCGGCTACACCCTCCTGTCAGGGAGTTGTGGAGAGCGATACGGTCTCTTCTGAGCCTCCTTTTCTTCATTAAAATTATAATACATTAAAATTAAAGACAATGGAGTCTGAGTGTGAAATGTTTGCTATATCACTAACAGGGAGGGTGTGGTAGGTGCCATTTCCAAGTGTCTAATAGCACCACCTAAAACAGAGATCCCTTCCTTCCTTCCTTCCTTCCTTCGGGATTCACAGCAGGCACAGCACAAAATGTTCCCATGGAACAGCAGGTCGGGTTCAGAACTCGCTCAGCAAAACTCCCATGCATTGTCTCTCATTCACAGGTTTATGGCAAGGCTACATTCTGAACCCAAACACAAACACATTATGTTCAAACACTGAGCTATTTTCCCTTCAGTGCATCTTTCTGGTATTGTAAAAAGCACAGAAAAAACATGCCTTAAATTCACAGACACATGACATCAGAGTTCAACCAATCAATGCGCAGACGTGTTTTGCAGTTTGCATCCATTTACAGTGTATGTCTAATGAAGACTATAAAAGGCAGTGGTATTAAAAGTCTGACTCTATTTGATTCTTCTCAAATGTCAAAATACGAAGTCATTAAATTACACTGGATTTGTCAGTTTTGGTGGGAACGACTGCCACTCAAAGGACACAGTAATGATCTACAGAGGAAAGGAAACAATGTGGCATTGCCATGTGCAGGTCTCGGTGATGCAGGGTCTGAGAGAGTGCTACAAGCCACGCTCTGCCTTGCCACCAATCACAGAAGATTTCCACCACTGAAGACACCATTAAAACTAAGCAGGGCTTAAAAGGATATTTAAAAAAAAAAACAAACCACCCTGAGATTTAAGCTTTCTGTGGGATCTATTCAACTTCTCACGCAGCAGAAAAACAAAGTGCTACAGCAAGGGCAAGACTTTTTTAGATACAGTTGATACAATAAAATGTCCTCACTGACTTATGCACAGTATGAAACACCAAAATCCAGCCTCCTGAAATTATTTTTCATTCATTTGGCATCGTAAGAATTCAAAAAGCATTCCCGGCTTCATTGTCTTCTAGAAATCATTTGTCAATTGATAGAAACACAAGAGAACTTAGACACCTAAGACACCATCAAAAGCTGTAACAGGTTTTTAACAGTAATGCCTTCCTTTCCAAGAAAAGCATGTCAGTGTAGTTCCCCCTCCGCTCCTTGTCAGTGAAGTAAATATGTTTCAAGCAGAGAACAGAAAGCTCTTAACTCTCTTCTGTGTCTGGGTGTGGTTACTATCACTACTTCTACAGATTGTTCTGCATTATCTTACTGCCCATTCAGACCAGGCTACTACTGGTCTCTTCACATATTCGTGAAAAACAGTCATAAATGAAAACCTTACACAACTAAAAAACGCAAATCGGCAGCATGGGAGAGACATACCAGCTTTATCTCAGATTAAATAACTGGACACAGACAGATTAAGGATGAAATTCAAGTGTCTCATAATCATTAAACTCTAACAGGAGCTGTGTCTAAGCCCTTTGACTGGCCTTGGGCTGCATACTCCAGGTCACATGGACTATCCCAGAGTTAGGAGCTGAACTATCCAAATCCCTCTGTAGCACACTAGCCTCACATTAGATTCATCCTTGTGTTTCTCTATATAACCACAAGGATTATTTCATCACCTTAAAAGGAGGATATGGACATGGGTTGAATCTATTCCTGCAGCACCCCAAAACTAATACGACATTTTCTAACTTCCTAACAAATCCAGAGCCAGGAGACATTTCAGTGCCACAGATGCCTCACCTGTTGCCACCAGAATTGCTCACAGCTTTAATTTCTTCCATCTACAGTCAGTCACAATCCTGCAGCCTGTGTTTCTAGATGATGGCCACAGCAGCTGCTGCCAATGTTGTCCTGTTGATTTATCTTTGATTTCCAGCTTGTATGCTCAGGTTATGTGTAAGGCCTTCTTCCTTTTGCAAAGACTATACACATACAAGTAATCGATGTCCAAACCCAGTGACAAACTCAAGCCTAAATGACCAATTAGGCCCACATGATTTGGATTTAATTGATTATTATCTTTAAGACACTGAAAAGAAAGTGATAGTGTGACAATAAACTTTTTTAAAAGCTGGAGCTGGAGCACCTATAATTAATAGAAAATGAATAAATAAATAAACTAATAAATAGCCTGTACTTTTTATGTGTTGCTATTAAATGGAATTAAGCATCCTACTACTGTAGCCTGAAGCCTAAAAAAAAACCCTCCCAGATTGTTAAATACAGTTTAATAAAAAGGTTTTGCAAGGAATTACATTTTGTATCAAATTACCAATGAAACATAGGTGCAAGCACGTGTTACTTCCAGTACAGGATGATACAAACATCACCACTGAACACATCTGCATCATGTTGGCTGGTTAAAGATGAGGGTGAGGGGGAAATATATATAATATAACTGGTCTGAGTGGTTTTCAGTATCTTTTTCTCCATAAAGGTGAGTGAGTTTCCCAAAACACATGCTATTTTCTGTCCCTTTTTTGAGTAAATAATTTTAAATCTAGCTGTCATCCTCTGGAAAATAATGAAGCAGAGGAGAAGAAAAAACCCTATCTTTTACTGGCAGTAACAGGGCACTGGAACAAAGAGTACAGCTTTAAATTCCTGCTCTTTGTAAGTTTTTTCCATGATTAGGAGTACTTCTGGTTCATCTCTTGCTTCAACTTTTTGCTCCCCCAGTGTCAGGAAGATCAGGGACAGCTACTGCAGGGCCGATTATGATCCCTTTCCAAGCTTTTTGGAACCCTCATGCTTCTTGGGACACACCTCACATTGCTCACCTGGTACAACAGCATTCATCTCTGTGCTATCAGCAGTAACCCATTCCTCTTTACACCTGGTATCTATTAAAGTGCTTCATTCACCACATAATGTGGGGGAAATGGCTTTACACTGACAGAGGGTAGGGTTAGATTGGATATTAGGAAGAAAATCATTGATGTGAGTGTGGTGAGACGCTGAACGGGCTGCCCAGAGAAGTTGTGGGTGCCCCATCCCTGGAAGCATTCAAGTCCAGGCTGGATGGGGCTTTGAGCAACCTGACCTAGTTGCAGATGTCTCCGTTATTGCAGGAGGTTTGGACTAGATGACGTTTAAAGGCCCCTTCCAACCCAGGCTATTCTATTATTCTGTGATTAGTATTTGCGAGAAATATCAACTATCACATAAGGAAGGCTAGGCAAACAGGACCTGATTAAGATCTCCTTCAGAAAGGCATTTCAGGGTAATAGGTGAATCCTAAATCTACTTTAAATCCTTTGCATTACATCGTAGTGTCCTCCGGGTGAACATTTAAGGCCCAATTGCCTCTATGCTGCTGTTTTTCCCGAAGCCATTTCTCAGCCAGACCGTAGGTGGCAGTAGCTCTACATTTAGTTATTTTCCCGGTTCCGTCTTGGAAACGCTTTTGGCTGCTAAAAAAAAAAAAATCTTCCTTTTTTCTGAAACAGGTCGTGGGAGGACAGTCAGAATCAAGATCAAAAAAAAGCATTCCCCTCCTCGTTGTCAAAATTCTAGGATGAAAAATGTGCTCATTTCCAAAGATTCCTCTTCACCCCCAGAATTAGATCAGGTTCCTGGTCTGAGGGTAAAGTTAATGCTCTTCAGGGCATGTTGGAGGTGTGTTGTAAAGGAGATGTGTTGTAATCTTCTCAGGACATAGCTTATGGTTCGATTTTTAATAGTTATACAAGTTTAGTTTTATGTCTAAAAGCAAAACTGTACAGTTTTCCTTTAAAACTAAATCATCCGACTTAGTATTTTTTTTTAATATTTGCCAAGTAGCAAGGGCTAAAATAGGCATTTTGTAATCCCAAAAAATATCTTAAAACCTTTAAAGTCACTTTTACAGATTTTGATTTCACATTAAGAATAAAGACAGTGAGAATCCCAGATTAGCAGTAAGGACACTAGAAATAGCAGGTTGATTCTCAGCTGAGTTACCTAGGTTTAGCCTGGTTGCCACAAGGTTGGAGCTAGTAAGACCCAACCAAACTTATATGAAATCCTTTATAATTTACTTAATGAGTTTATTGCAATTAAGGTGCACTTTCTTGCATGTAGTTCTATACAGAATATTACGGTTGCGATATCAGGGACAGCCACGAGGATGTCAGCCTTTGGTTGGTCTGCATATCCTTATTTCATGTACCAACACTTGTACCTTATCCAAATACACCATAACTACCTTTATCTATGTGATAACATCTTTTTTATTGCTCCCACTCCAAGCCACCATTCACTAAATGAGCAATGATACTTTGTTCTATTTTCCTTGCTCTACCTCTATGCATTCCCAATCCTTTCTCAGTGAAATGTATTAGAATTTGAGATGGAGGCAGTGCTGATTTGTCCATAGCTCTATTTTTAAATTCTTTTTCTGCTTTATGTTCCTCAACTCTACAATAAATAAAAATCCCCCAAATACTAACATTATGAGATATAACCTCACAATCACCTTTTGAGTTGGTCCTCCTCTACCAAACAGCGTGAGGTCAAGGGATAGCAAGTTTGAAAGCTGCAGCCCAGCTATATGAACCTCTCTCTAATCCCACACCAGTGAAATGCTTCCCTTTCTCCAACACATATACATTATGCTCTTGTCTAAATATTTGAAGATGCTTTAAAGTGTTAGTTAGGCTTGGTATCAGTGTCTGTTATGAAGACACCACTGATTTATTAAGAATTGGAACTAATCTTGAGGGCAGCATTTCGGGAACCATTTTGCTGTTAAAACTAGTTTTATATTGAAACACAAGAAAAAGCAATGCAGCAAATAAAAATAACCTGCCCTTGCTGTGAATAAAACAACAGTTGCCAGTAGTGTATCCATACTGGCAGAAATGAAATGGTTTGCATCAAGTTGTAATGAACCCTGTAGAAAGTTTAGAAACTATAGAACAAATTGCATGAGTCAAACCAGTGAATTGCAGCTTTCATAAGCCTATACCATTTTAAAGTTACAATAAAAAGTAACTAAAGTTATGGAGTAATTTTAAGTCTCCTAGGAGTATTATGTCCATTTTTAAAAAGCACACTGATTTTTTACATATCAGTGAAAAGAGATGAACTTGGTTGTAAGAGTGTTAAAGGAATAACTCTGTTGACTTCATCTTCTTAAAGCAAGGCTTTAGGAGTATAAGCTTTATAAAGAAACACAGTGGTACATCTGTGATTCACTGCCCAGTCTGTGGGTGGTGGATCACATCCTATAGTGTCCTGATCCCACACCAGTTGAAGGATCAAAATCTGTCAGCCTCTGGCATACCTGTTTCTGTGGGAAGGGGGATCTTGGACAGGTCCTCCACTGAAGCAACTGGAGGACAAGGATCCTTAGGCATTGTAGGGCATGCACTTGCTATAACCTCACATTTTCACACGGCCCCTTCCCAAAGCCTTTCAAACTTTCCTTCTGATGTCATTTTCTCATCTGGATATCGAAGCTAGCTCTGCAAATCTGATTGGCACTACATATAGTAGTAGGCACATTTCAGAAAGTCACCTATGGGAGTTCTGCTTTCTGGTTTTCTACGTCAGAGTCTAAATTTGATGCCATAACCTCCCTGTGTCACTGTGACCCACTTTACCACAAGAGTCAGTTCCTCTCTAGCATTTCTCAAAAGCCTGTCCATATAGCTGGAAACAAGACCTCTGCCTTTGGTCCTACAGACAACTCATAATACAGTCTTTTCCAGATTCTCAGAATCTGTTTGCCCTGACAAGCACAGTCTCACCTCTGTCTGCTTCACATTGCTCCTGCTATCACCAAATGTTCTCTAGGCTCACTTAGTTCAATGCTCTGCTCATTTTCTGTGCAGAGGCTTCCCATGGACACAAGCTGGCTGTGCTTGTCTTCCGTTCTTCACTTCGGGTGAATCCTGTTGAGGCACAGCCTAAAACCACTCACAGGGTACAAATGCTTTCTTCGAGGAGCCAGGCTCACAATTCAATGTTCTCTCCTCAGCGCGCGGCCCTAAATCCCTCAGGAGCCTAAACACATTCCTTCCCACAGAATCACAAATTACATGAGTTCTTCAGAAAAAGAATGACCCTGCAAAAGATTTCTCATCACAGCACACTTTTTTCTGAAAAGAAAAAGGAGTTTACAGTTCTTCAGGATAAAAACGAAAGAAAGGAAGAAAAAAAAAAAGGAGCACAGTCCATAAACCCAAGCACCTTTATTCAGACTCACCCTGTTGTTAACTGTCTCAGATATGCCACATATAATGAAGGAAACACCGAGATATTTTGTTACTACTGTCCTCCTGATACACCACACACTGTAACTGCTAGGGAACACTAAATTTTCAAGTCCTCTTAGAGCTCCTCAGGCTTTCTGTCATATGACTGAAGTAGCCACCTCCCAGGTGATGAGATCTTCATTAGGTGATTTGAGCGTCAATATGCCTTTACTGATATCCTCAAACATACTGTTTCTTCTCTGTGCTAATCTACTTAACATCTAGAAAGCTGTTATTTTAACAGCAGTTTCCTTAGCTCTATGACCTTCTGCTTGGACTACAGTTCTTTGACATTCAGCTATTCCATGGAAAACCTCCATGCAGTGACAGGCAGAGTACTGTACCCAGGTGCCTGTGCAGGTCAGCCTTTAACGCCATGGATTAGGTGGAAATCCACTGGGGATTTTTTTGTTTGTTCTCTGTCAAGTTTGTCTCCTTTCTTGTGCGGCCAAGACAGACACTGATAAATACTGACTCCACTTACTCAGAATTTCCCTCTCTATTTTTTCCCTCCGGTCTCTGTTAAACATGTTTAGATGTAGGAAGTCTGACATGCTGCCTAGGTTTTTTCAGATCTACTTCAGCAAGTCTGGAGATTCCAGAGCTGCTGTTCACAGCACAGAAGTACTTACCTAATGAACGCCTGATGTGAATATTACCAAATTTGGATATTTTGGAGATTGTTCAAATTGTCAAATGCCTTTTAAAGTAGATCTTAAAAGCATAGTATATCTATTTCTTTGACTGATTTCAGGGCAGGATTACATTTTGGGTGGTCTCCGTTAATGAGATGTTACTTTTATGTATGTGCCACTCATTTTATTTCCATTGTGTTGGTTCTCTAATGCATCCTTCAAATGTTTCCATGCAAATCAAAGTAAAAAAGATTAAAACTCAAAATCAATGGGAGCTTTCCTTTCTAAAAACGGCCAGTGATAACCTGGCAAAGTATTCTGTTGATGATACACTTTCTATACAGAAAGGTCTAGTTCAGGCCCTTATAACAGTCCTGGCACAGAAGCACATGCAGGAGTTAAAAGGAGTCAGAACTGATTTTTTAATTCTTTTTTTCATGTTGATATGGCTTTGATACACACATGGAAAAAGAGATACTTTGCATAGCTAGTAGAAGAACTTAACAACAAACACAATAAAATGCAATAGCTGTTTTTTTCTGTTAAGGGGTCAGGTGATGAAACAGAAACACTTGCAGTTGGTTTTGGCCCCTGGTTAAAGAACTGTAACAGGTTTGGGCATGTACTGCATGTGATCAGGCTTCTCTACTGGAATCTCTGACCTGTTTGGTTAAAGACATGAATCACAGTCTGAGAAACACTGCAGGAATCCCCAGAAAACCAGGAGGCTCCTGAGAGTTTGAGACGACAGTGTCCTCATTTGCAGTGCTGCTTGACTATTTCAAGACTTTACAGTATTTTATGACAAGTAAGGAAACGTGTGTATACCTCATATTGCGGGGAGAGATCATCAATGACTTCAGAAATATTTCTGTTCTAAAAAGGGTGAGGAGGAGGAGAATTCTTCAATTTCAGTAACATCAAAGACCTAATAAATGCCTGAGATGCAATGGTGCCTGACAGTTTCAGGTCACACTGGATGAAAGTTAGTGGGGGTAGACTTTTTATACAGGTTATTGAGACAAAAGGCGTCAAGAGTTTATAGCTCGGTAGTCCAGTCTTCAGATTTACCCTCCTGCTCAGAGTTTTTGTTTCAACTTGTGCTGTTCTTAAGCAGAGCATGTTCTAAAGAGGAAATCAATAGCTCTGTTTTCAGGGAGACTGTTTTTTTCAGCTAGAGATGCTGCTTATGTGACTTTGTCACAAAAAGCATTGATAAAGTTTGAAAGATGAGTCATACATACTTTGATTAAATCTGGCCCTGTGTCTTCCACTTTCAAGTTTAGGTAAGACTTGTTTCAAGGTTTTAAAGCTGCTCTTCTAAAAGGCACAGCTTAGTGAAACTATTGGCGGATCAGGAGACTGACCTGTGGCATTTACTCAGTTTTAATGCCTCACAGTATGGGTGTTTCATGCAACCAGAAAATTCACACTACTGCATGCCAGTGGAGAATCAAAATAAGTTTTTGTTATCCAAGTGAGCAAAATCAGGATTTAGAGATTTGTTTGTGAAGTGGAAATAACTTAAGGATTACCTGCAATGCTAAAGAGGAATTGGTCACTGGCTATTACCTTTATTTTAGCTCTTCCCTCTCCCTCCAGCATTAACATAAATGGTTACATTTCTCTTCTCTGAAGTTACATTCGAAGATAACATAGAGAACCCACACTCTGAGACTTTTGCTCTAACCACAAGTTTGTCTTCACATTATGAATGGGGCTGATTATTCTTCTAGCACCACCAACCATCAGTGGGAACTTCTAATTAAGAGGATATTGTTTTCAGTTTATAACTTTAGAAATATTTCTTTCCTCTGTGCAAAAGTTGGTACTCCTGGGCACCTGTATCAAGCTGAATTGTTAGGATAGGGCTGCTCTAGGGAAGAACTGCACATTAAAGAGACTGCTTTCTACAGGGCCTTCATTAACTTCCTGGCAAAAGCTGGGAGGATTATAACACACAAGCAGGTAACTGCTGTAAGAGACAGCATCAAATCCTTCATCCTGACCAAGTGAGTTGTAAAGTCTCCTGTGCTAGAGTTCCTATGTGATGCTAGTCACATAACTTAATCCAAACTTTTCACAGGTAGTCAGTGTTCCTCATTTTCTAGATGCTTGACTTGGACACTGAAGTCTGGTCACAGAAGTATTAAAATCACTCAGATCTGCAAATGAAGTCAGAAGGGCCAGTTGTTTTGAAAATAGCAAGTACTATACCAGCGTGTCCAACTCTTCTAGTCAGGCAGGTCCTGTAGTATCATCCAATGACAAATGACTTTCCTCTAATGACACAACCACCTCCTCCAAGTATGCTCATGGGATGGGACAAGACACAGTGAGCCTCAGAGCCAAGTGAATTGTCTGAGTGTGGCACACAGAAATCAAGATAGGGTGGACATAATCTATGTAGTGACAAAACCTGTGAGGGAAATGTTATGGGAACAAACATAGGCTTTTGTTCCCTATCCTTAGAACAAGCACACCATTTTTGTCAAAGGAACATCATTCTAACCTGTCTAGACCACTGTCAGAATGCCAGCAGACCCAGCTGGACCCACCCAGAAGCACTCATAAAGTCACCATGACACACACCTTACTTTCTTGCAGAGCAGCACACACCTTGCAAAGCTAAATGCTGCTTCAAGAAAATACCACAGTTTTGGAGATACCTTACTATTTGCAACCAGGTGAGCCCACTGTCAGAAGGCTTTCCAAGTCTGTAGAGAAAGCCGGGATCCTCCCTCAGCCGCCAGCCCTACACCCAGGTAGGTCAACAAAAGTTTGCTGTTGATCTGAACACAAGCAGCACAGTTCTCACTATGCTATCAAAGGGAGTGTCTTGGGTGCAGCCAGTTGTTGGCAGCACAATGCTGAAAGCTGGGAAGAGCTGTTGTAAATACACCCAAGGGCTTAAACCGTAGTCTCATATTCTTATTGGGACGTCTAGGTAAACAGCAACATTTGAAGATTTTGCAATTCCATTTCCCTGCCCTCAGGTGAGAGAAGTCACATGCACTTTCAGGTCAGGTCTCAGCAGGGCAGAGACCCTGAGCCCATACAAGTTCACATAGTGAATGTTTGAAGCACCATGAGGGGTTCCTTAGCCTTGAAAGCAAGGCAGGCCGTGGAAGCATGACAACATCCGAGACAATGGGCTCGGGAACAACAGCAGAATCACATGGTCATACCACTCCTAGCTTTATAAATAAAGCTGGGATCTTTATTTATAGCTTAAAAGTTTCTGTACCGTGCTCTTTCACCAGGCAGAGAAAGAATCAAAGACTGTCCCGCTATCAGCCAGGCTTCCGCTTCCAAACAGTAAATCACGAGGGGAACTGAGAAAGAAACTACAATAAGGAGAACACTCTGCTTCCTCCACCGACTTCTTGTGTACAGTAAAAAACAGGTTGGGGTCCCTCTCTACTCCTGAGACCCCGCTCTACCACAGGGCTCTTTCTGTCATTACACTGTCTTGCTTTTCACCAGCCTGTTGCATCTTATGACAACCTTAGGTAGTGCCTGTATTGTTCCTGGTGTTGCAGCTTTAAGTCTAGAATATTTTTCTAAAAAACATTTCAAACCCTTGTAGTTTTGGAACAAAGGTTAAAAAACCATGAACTTTTGAGAAACCAAATCTAGGAGACAACCAGTCTTTTCTTGTGCCCTCCAAATAATCCTTTTATAATCATGTATTTTTTGGAAGGCTTGATCCTTTACACTAGCGATTTGTCTCAGTTCACCACTCACTGTAATTAATCCCCCATCATTACAAAACTATAAACTCCTCCAAACCCACAGGATTTGCCTGTGAAGAGCAATCACAAACAGTTTAAAAGAGAATCACAACAGTTTAAAAAATACCTTTTGAATATTGACACTTTTGGCTTTTTTAAACATAAGGTCTAAGTTTTCATCAAAACCTGAGGAAAAAAACAGCCATATCCAGATATTCTAGGACTGGACTTTTAACAAGAGTATCACTAGTTGTGGTAAAAGCTTAAAACTTGAAACAGAAACAGTTCAGGAAATCAGAACTTACTTCTACCAACAACTGAGCAGAAGACTTAAATTAATCACTGCATGAGTTCAAACAGTAGTGAATGTCACTTTCAGCTTTCATAAGCTGTTTTCCATCAAATATTAGATGTTGAAGTTTCTGTGGCAGAAGAAATCTCTTCCCTATATATTTGTATAGTGCCTAGCTATCTGGAATTTTCCTTGAGCTGCATCAATGTAACAGCAGCAATATAAATCAAGTTAGCTAAATTCTACTTTCTATACTGTGTTAACATTGGTCCTACTCAGTACACCTGACCCAAAATGACCTCATAAATTGAACTGAGCCTGTATTTACTGAAAGTGACAAAAGAAAGTGACAAAGACAGCAAGAAACAAACAGCTGCTTTTGTTTGCATTAGCTAACTGGGTGAAACATTGCTGAGGCTCTAAAGCCACAGTTATGCAATGGGAAGAACTTATGTCCCCTGGGAAAACAACTGGGCCCCTGAACTGGGTTCTGATGGATGTAATCAGATAGAAGTTAAAAGTATGTGTCATTCAGACATGCAAAATACTACGAAGTGAACCCAACCCACTCATATATTAAATACTGACTATAGCACAGGATATTAATCATAACACGGGGAGGTGGGAAGAGAAGGGAGTGAAGGCAGTGGACTGGTAAGAACCTGCTGTCACTGAACTCAAATGGCAAAAAACCATCCCTCTACCTTCAGTGGCTGGCCAAGGTGTTAAACAGCTGAGTGACAGATAAGCAAATCACTCACAATCTGAATTAGGCCCAGATTCTGGAGAGCTGACTGGTAGCTCATTAGATACATTACCAGACAGCACAACTCTTGACTGCAACAACATTTGCTGGAGCAATTTGCTTTGGGCTCTAAGCTGCATGTCCTTCACATTATTACAGTGCTACATACTGCTAATGGTTCTCTAAACAGTTTCTGTAAACAGAACCATTTCTGTTCTGTCAATACACGAACATATTGTTGTACATTGTTGCACTGCTCGGCCACTAAACCTGGACTGCCAAGTAGGACTGGCCTAGGCAACGCTTTTGCAACACTCTGTATGTTCTGCATGAAGCAGCTTCAAGGCTCTGATGAGCTGGTCAGCTCACAACTTCTCACAGTGGTCTGGGCAGCACCACTGAGAGCAGCTACTTGGAGCACATTCACAGAGAATCTATAAATCACCATTTTTGGTGTAACTGAGAGGTTTGCTGTGAAACTCTCTTTACCATCTGCAAGTGTAAAAGAAAAGAAGGCCTAGCGTTACACAGAAAAACTGAGGGGAGGCTAGGCTAACCATTCTAAAAATTATATAAATCAAATTACCTTCTCTGCTTGGTTCTTTCAAATTCTTTTAGGAAGTGATACCCTATACTGTATCACAGCTACGAGTAAACGTTGAGCAGTGTTCCCTTTCTTGTTTACTTCCAGCTCTCTCCAAAGGTTCCCCTTTCTCTATTAATTACACACATCAGCCATGTCTGCAGCTTTGTGGTTCTCGTACTTAAGTCTACTAAATTGACTCCCCTGCACCTGACGCCCAACAGCTACTCACTACTGAAACCTCCTGCTTCAGCTCTGGCAGTCTTAGCCAAAACTCCAGAAATTTAGTCTTTCAGCAAAGTTACAGGTCTGAACCACTCTGGAGGTAACATGAGACCCCATGTCTGCTTTGTGGCTCTGGAGGAAGCAAGCAAGAGGTGCAGTTGGGATTTGGCCCAAAACACCACAGTTTGGAGCCATGCAGGGTGTTGCTGTGTCCATCTAAGTCTGATGAAATATATGATGAATTGAGGCCAGTTCATCATCCACCAAAAATGACAGAGATGACAGAAAGTACTTCTCATGAATGCTGCAACCCAGGGATTCAGCAGCATCACTGAACTCTACACCCTGCGAGTTCCCGTTCAAATGACTGGCTTTGCACATGTACTTTGGCTACTTAGAATGTTATTTTAAATATAGTTTCTATTGTCAACTGCATTAGGGCTTCATATATATTCTCAGAATGGTGACACCATCTTAAAAATACAACTGATTTTTGTTTTTAACATACTGTCTTCCTGTGTTAGGATTCAAGCTACAGGAGACAATGGCAATGCCAACAGCAAATATTGGCTAAACACTGACAACCTCTATGAGACTGGAGTGTGTTAAGATGATCACTGGCCACTACGTAAAGCAAATCAGTTTTTAAGTTAGAACTTCAGGGTTATATGGATGAAAAAGAAATAATGGATTGACCAGAAATAGATTTGGATAGTATGGCATTAATTGAACTGCTGTTCAATTAAGATGGACAGCTGAAAGCTTTAAAAGGAAGTGCCTCTCAGTAGCTATTTTAGACTTTCCCTTAACTTTTCCTGCTTTAGCGTCAAACCTACTACGTCAAAGGGAATGAAAATAGCCTGTCCTGATTCCAGTACATACCTCAGAAACAGAAGAAAAATAATGTAAGTGAATTTTTCCAATCCAGGCACATCAATTAAAGGTTGATTATTTTAAAAAATCTCTGCTTGTCTTACATGTTTATCTATCATTAGTTACAGGATTAAAAAGTACTGGCCAAGGATTTCTGACGCTGGAAAGGGATCTGTATTCCCAGAGCAAACCTATCAGAGAACAGACTCAGCTTCTAAATTGCATCTGCATTTCAGGAAACTTAAATGTACCCCACCTGACTAAGGTGAAACAGCCTGGTGAAGTGTACAGCTGGAAAGCCTTTCCTTCAGGGCACCTGCCCAGCTACCAGAGACAGGGCTACAACCATTTCACAACGCTCCCCTCAGCTCAACAGCACACATTTGCTCCTTTGGGTTCAGGTTTAATCACCTGCTCTTCATCTCTGAGCTGATACTGTCCAGGTACCGAAGTATCTTGATGGTAAGAGTGGAAACCAGTGTTATTTGGGAAACAGGCAGCACATCATCACTGCAAACCCTGAGTCTGTATTATCTGCCTGATTTCCGCAGTGGCTGGATTGGGATTATTTGGCTCTTCAAGTGGGAGTCCTGTGTTATAGAGTTATAAAGTTCATAGGAAATGAGCGTCCTGTGAAGATAATTTTACCAGACTTACAGCCTGTCACTACTGTGGGTTTCAGCAGAAATAACATCTCTGTTATGGTATTAAGCTTTTAAAAAGGCAAATTTATGCTTTAAATATAACCGAGGATTTTATTTTAGAACCTAGATGTTTGTGGAAGCTGATTAAGATTTCATAGGGAAAGCTGAGCCTGAGTACTTGAATATGTGTCCTTTTAAAATAAATCCACCAGGTAAGTCTCCTTAAGTTTTGGAACTTTTCCATCTCGTCTGATTTCCTGGTACTTGTTCATACAGGTTTTGCCCTGTGAGCACACCTTTGATTAGCTGCGACATGGGACCTTTCCTTTCAAATGAATCTTATTTTGAAACTTCTTTGTATTTAAAATCCATCTAGTCTTCCTTATTCAAGGGCTTTGGGACACAATTCTTTTCTCACTTGTCCTATTAATTCAGTGTATTTGCTTCCATGGAAAAGATTAATATTTGATCTTGAATGTCCAGGAGTATCCCCATATAATAAGGAGAACATGTTTTACTTGGAAATGTTGAGTCATTCTCAATTCCCAGTTTGTACTAGGAAGAGAATGGGGGAGTGCATTTTTAGAATTGCATCACAGAGCATGAGTGGCAATCAAAAAAAAAAAAAAGGAAATTACTCTCTCTTTATACATATGTATGCATGACCTGTAGGAAATTTCAGTTCTCTTGTCAAGAAAGCGGAGAAAATTCTTTGCATTCCTAAGCTCTCTTTTGCACTCTCAGCACTAATTTTAAATGAGTATATCTCTGCTCCAACCCAGAGATGTGGCACGAAATGTAACATCTGAATCTACTCCCTTTCTGGTAAAAGTACCCCTTTCTTTTTGTTGCAGTCAACAGGTGCTTTATGATTTGATCTTGTTTCTTTCGAATATATTTTCACTCTAGGTTACAGTTCCTTGCTTCAACACAAAAAAGCAACAGTCATATACCTTGGTTCCTTTCCATGTTTGGGGTTTTTAAAATCCTTCTTAAACGTAATGGTTTTCATTAGTCTCACTCGTGAAGCCCCATGTCATATGGCCTTAGCATAACAAAATCCTCCAGAGGTGCGCTGCTGACTTTCTGGGCTAACACACATTTGGTGAGCTATGCTGGCTGCTCATTTGAGGCACTCCTTCACCCTTAGCAAACCAGACGCTTAAGATTCACCGTAAAGATATTTGAACTTGTTTTACATCGCATTTGTTTCAGTTAAACGTGGCACTAGCTGACTTGCTTCAGCCTTGGTTAAATGTGTCTGGGAGACCTGGCTACTGTGCTGCAAACCTGGATTTTGGTATTGAGAAGCTATTATTGATGGTGGGCACTTTAACAGAAGTCAAGTTACCTGTGTTAATCTACAGAAAACTGGTGCTGTGTAGCCTGCATTCCCTGCTCAGTGATGTTTTTGGGCATCAGGTGGTAAGCAATCGGTAACCTTAAAGAACTGCCTGAAAAAGCCAGCCAGCAGCCAGGCACTGCATGAGGGGGGTTAAATTCACTCTATGCAGAGTCTCTCTTCGCTTCCCAACTTTATATTTAGAGGTAAGAAAACCATTCGCGGCCACGGGCTCGGGCGTCTCCACAGGGGAGTNGCCGGGTGGGTGCCCTCGCCGGCGGGGCGGGCGGGAAGGAGGGGGAAAGTCCGCGCGGAGCCGGAACGCGGGCGGCGGCACGCCGGGTTACATGGCGCGGCGCTGAGGAACCGCCGGCGGCACAGCACGACGAGGAGGAGGCGCCGCCAGCCCTGCCCTGGTGAGCCTCAGGCGGCCCCTAACCCGCCGCTCGCTGCCTTCTTTCTCCCCCGTGCCCCTGTCCTCACCGCGGCGCCCGCCTGGCTGGGCAGCAGCGGGAGCGGGGCGGGAGCGGGCATTGCGCTGGGCTGGGCGGGG
>VYXC01007889.1:646667-794004 GCA_013397175.1 Platysteira castanea
CTTCTTTCTCCCCCGTGCCCCTGTCCTCACCGCGGCGCCCGCCTGGCTGGGCAGCAGCGGGAGCGGGTCGGGAGCGGGCATTGCGCTGGGCTGGGCGGGGGCAGCGCGGCAGCCCCGGAGCTCGGCAGCCCCTGGATCGCAGCAGCCCCCCGAGCGCAGGTTTGCTGCGGGAGGCTGTGGCCGGCGCCAGGAGCTTTGGAGCGCCGGGAGGGATTGCGGCGGGAGTCGCCTGCCGGCAGCCAGGGGAGCGGGCGGGATGCCGGGGGCGGCTTTGCTGCTGGTGTGTTACAGCGGTCTTCCTAGCGAGGGGAGGGGTGTCCGTGACAGGCTGAACAGTAAAGTGAAAAAAGTTTGCAAGCCGAGGTTCTGCCGCTCGCACAGCGGGTGCTCGTAGGCAAAGGAGGTGCTGCTTTGGTGGCTTCTGGTTTCGAAGGTGACACACGTTCGTGCTGAACCTGAGGCGCGGCCGGGGCAGTCACCGGCCGGGCTCGGCAGTGCAGGTGCTCACCCCGAAAACGTGGGCTTGATACTGGCAACTCGGGGTGTCCTCGTCTTGGGTGCAGCCCGAGAGTGCCACAGACAGTATTCAAAGGTACGAAATAGTGAGGTTTTTAAAGATAATGTAGTTGTAAGTGATGAAACCGAAAAGTTCTCATTGCGACGAGGAATATTACTACATTTGACCGTGAAAACCAAGGATATCGAACTTCTCGTCATCACAATTATTTTTTTTTAATCTATTGATGCTTTCCACTTTGATGGTAACTTTGGTGAAGAAGTGCTACTGACTTACTTTATGTGAATGTAAAGAAGGAGTGTTGTTTCTGTGACACGAGCTATGTGCTATTGGGCCATTATCATAGTGTGTGTACTGATGCCTAATTTCATTCAGAACAGTAAATGTGAGTGCCTGTAAGCATTTGGGGAATAAGACTTTGAAGGCAAGGGATGATCTGCTGCATTTCAACTTCCTGTCTTAAAATGCTCAAAATCTTTGCTTAAGAGTAACATTTTAAAGGAAATACAGATTATAATTACTTTTATTTTTAAAAATGGTTTTAAAGTGTTGATTATATTTGACATGTTTTGTGCTTCAGAAGCCCTCTTTTCACTTACTCTGTTCACAGAGAAAAGTGGATGAATTCTTTGCTCTATCACCTCGTGCCTTACATGCTGCAAGGTGCTACACCACCACTGTCAAGCTCACAGAACAGGGTTGAAAAGAGATCACTTTGATTTTATTGACATCCGGAGTCTCTGTGCTATGTACTGTGTAGCGTCAACTTTGGAAATACTATTTCAGTCAAAGCATTTGTATTCTTTCATAAAAGAAAGTAGCTGCCCGTTCTAGGAAAGCGTTAACCAAGACGTCATTCTAAGACAGCATCCTGTGTGCAATGTTTTGTAATCTACAGAAATGACTACAGTTTATGAGAAAATGAAAGAGAAAAAAGCAGCCTGTAACCATCCAGAAGCAGATGCTCTGTTCTGCAATCTTCCCTGGCCCAAGAATTTAACTAACAGTTTTGCTGAAATACTATTGTCGGGATGTGCCACAGAGTGTGGAGGTTTCAGGGAATCTCACTGCTGAAATCCGTGCAAGATATGTTAAATAACTTAATTTGGAATACTAAACAGAAGGGAAAAAGCCTTTTTCTTTCTACCTTTTGCCCCCTTTGAAAGAAAGAAAGTCAGTGGTAGAGTCATCAAAAAATGTAGTTATTTTCTCATGCAAGAAATGAATAAATTTTGAGTTAAGGTTGTAAACAGAACAACTTTATACCACTTCGCATCGTGTTATGTGTTTTTAAAAAACAGTGTTGTAGCAGATAAACTTCCTGTCTGTACTCGCGTTGTTCCGGCAACACCTTGGTAATGTTTTTGCAGTATTTATTTCGAAATCAGAAAAGTTTACTGGATTAAAGTGTGCTGGGACAGAGAACAAGGGTATTTTGGAAGAGGGAGAGAGGGTGGAAAGCTGACAGTGGTGTTTCATTTATGTGCACATCTTAAAATTTCCTGCTTCATTTGTTCAAAAATAGCAGTTCTGGTTGTTTCTCTGTTACTATGTATTTTACTTCTAAAAATTAATTTTAATAATAAATTTTAATTTAGTTTAAAATTTTACTTTTAAAAACTCAATAATAAATTTACTTTTTTCCTTGAGGTCACGTTACGTGAATTCAGTAATAGATACCTACAGATAAATACCATTGACACAAATTTGCTAATTAATAGATATTTGAGTTTCCTTTCCGTTGTTACCTTTTCCAAAATCTTCCCATGCCACTTTCTCATGAACACATGCAAACTCCAGAAATATGTTCAGCTAGGAATTCATATTATTGTGCATACTGCTATCACTGGAAGGACAGGAACTAAGTTTGAAGGCCTGGAAGTCTTTACTATCAAAGGTGCTTCTAATGCAAAGTAGATGTTCATTTTTGAAGTTGCAAAGATACAGTGAAAGACAATATCTTTTACTGACTTGCAGTCGGCTTTCTGATGTAACTGGTGTTGAGAAAATTCACCTGTGGCCTTCAGAGATTCTGGTTAGTTCTCCTGTGTTTTCATAGATTGTTTCAAACTGTTCTTGCTGAAATACTTTCACCTTTCAGTGCTGTGTTTGCCAACTCTAAATTCAAAAGTGTCAGTCATAAAGAAAATTGTTACTCGTTTATGTAAGCAACTAATGGAAACTCTACCGTTAGTTAAAATACTTTTTTTAAACATGCTGATAACTTTCCTTTGGTTCTCTGACAAAATAACACAGCTATTGTAAAACAAAGAGAGGATAATGAATGTTTCAGGCAGGTGATGAAAAAGCAGTTCCTGGTTTTGGTCACTTTTAGCTCTGACACAGGTATTTTAGAAGTGGAAGTTGTAATTTGGTGTCCTTTAAATAAGCTGTGAACCTTTTATGAAGTCCTGTGTTGATAAGATCATAATTATGGTTGTCATTAACTGTGCCCTTAGGTCAGTCAGGCATGAAGATTGCATCTAACTTTGAGCATAGAAATAATTCAGTGGATCTTCTTCAGTGCTTTCATTTAAACATGTATTTTGATGAAGCACTCTTGACAGTTTCAAAAGTAAGGCCTTAAAAGATGTTTCAAGTTATTATAGTCTCAAGGTAAAATCCTTTGTTTAGCATTTAGGTGGAGCTGACAGGTCATGTGGGGAGGAAGCTACTGCTGCTACTCCTAGCATTATTTCCCCCTTTCAACTTCTATGTTCTTTTGAAAAGCAGTGACAGATAGATTTTTTTCCCCTTCATTTCCTTCATTTCCTTCATTTCCTTCATTTCCTTCATTTCCTTCATTTCCTTCATTTCCTTCATTTCCTTCATTTAAAATACTAACCTGAAGTACCCCTTGGTATCATTGTGTCCTCCAAGCTAACTGTTGACAGGTCAAGAGCAAAGTAGGTCTGAGTTGTGTGGTTTGGGTTTGTTTGGGGTTTTTTTGCTTGGGTTTGGCCTTATTTTTTTGTTTCTTCCAAAGATCATATTTCCATCCGCTTAAACGCGGACAGATTTTAACACACAAATGAAGTATAAACAAAGGAAGCAGGTGGGTTTTTTGGTCTTATTAGTTTAGTCCAAGTGAATTTTGTTGTATTGTAGGTCACTGTAGAACATTGAGACCACAGGAGTTTTACGATTTTTTTGGAAAAAGCAAAAAATTAAACCTTAGTTAGCCACTTGGAGTCTGTAGATTTGAAAACTGGGTATAACTGCGATGGTGCTGGACTCAGCTCTACCCTCTACTTGTTTGGTTCCTGTTACTGGTGTTATTTAAGTGATTGTTTCTGTCACATTATGATTTTAGTGGCTGTTCAGAACCAAAAGGACACGGAGAATCCCTTAGTTCACCTTTGGGATTGCAGTGGTAACAGCCCTTGCTATTTTCTGAGCCCGCTTTTGGCACCGCTGCTCGTGAGGTGAGGGACTGTCTTCAGTAGGAGCCCAGAGCGTGTGTGACTGTACCTGGTGATGCAGCAAACCTGGTGTGAACTGAGCTTCTGCAAACCTGGCTTTACAAGTGACTTGGCTTCTCAGAAACACTGTTCTTCCCGTGCTCCCTCTACCCCCACCAAAAAAAAAGGAAAAGGTTTGCAGTTGAGTATTAATGATTCATTACACTTCAGGCTTATGAAATGGGTCTGTGTGGCTTGTTAAGTTAAAATTTGACTTTGATGGACAACTTCTGTATGAACTTGAGCTATTTGTAAAGAACATTCAGTGATTCATCTTAATCTGGAGGAAAAAGTAACAGCATTTTAACATCCTATTCGGGTTAGTTCAAGTAACATTAGCACTCCACATGGCTAAAATGCAATGTAGTTACTGGAACTGTTTTGCTGTGTTGAACCTCAGTATTTTTACGTCTATTTAGCATTATACGTGTATGTACAAACATAGAGTATGTTTGCCATATATTTGAATACCATTTATTCCTTTGATTTAAGTTGCTTTGAATGTGTTTTAACAAAAACATGCTGACTTTATTCCAACAATATCGTGGAAAAACAGTTTGTATGTTTATGGCATTTTAGTATTTCCTCTTGACATATTAGTTCACTGCTTTGATACTTGGAAAAGAAATAAAACAAAAATTCTGTTTGCAAACATAGTTAGTAGAACATCTTTTAGGTAGTCCAGTTTTCCAAGAAAGTTTTCTTATGCTATCAATTTTTTTTTCAGATTTAGTACTTATCTGCTATAATAAATTTGATTCTAGATTTCACAAAATAATTATGCACTCAACAATTCTGATTTAGAGCACCACACTCATGAAATCTCAAGTACTTGAGATTGATTTAATTTCCTAAATATTCTGCAGTTTTTATACTGTTATCAAGTAATGCATCTGCTCCTGACTGAAAATACTTGAAAATTTTAACTTCAGCAATTTAAAAATTTTTAAAATACACAAACATGACTGCCAGGTCCCACCCAACAGGAAATAATAAGCAGACTTAATTAGTCACAAGAGGCAGCAATTTGGGTTGTTATATTAGAAAAACAAACACTGTCATTTAGGGTTATGTAGTGTTATGGCTGCTGCAACAGTGTGTGGATGACAAAAACAGCAGAGGAAACTAGAATCTTTGAAAAAAATGTCTCTCTGCACAAACTTTTTTGCACTTGTATACTGAGAAATTGCACTCAAATCTTTATTGACAGATTACACATCTTTGAAGTACCTAAAGGAATGTGAGAAATACAACTTCCTTATGCTGCTTTTGCGGAAATTGAGTGTTGTTTCCTTAAAACAGCTCCCTACATCCCCAGGTATTGAAATCATAGTTGGGAGAAGAAATAGTAGTAAACATTACAACATTTAAAGGCAAATTTCAAATCTGTTTCATTGCTAAGTTAAAATCCCTTCAAAATAACATAGCTGGTGGGGCTTCATGTCAATATGAGCGAGTTAATAATCGTTTCTTGTGTTTTTTAACATGTTTTTGTTTCCTGTTTGTTCTAAAGACATCTATGCCAGTAGTGTGGGTGAAAGTATGCATGATGTTCCCTTAATATTTGAGTTCTATTTACTTTGTGTATTACAGAATGCTTTAGCTGTTTTATCATCTCTTACTTTGAATTAAAAGTTTTGTGCTCTGGAGCTGTACTGCTGGCATTCTGGGAAGAATAACTGGGTTCCAAGGGAAACAAAGTGCTGGTTGAATTCGAGAGGTGGCCAGAAGTAAGGTGAAAATGCTGTGCCTTGAAAGGGGTGGGCAGCATCCTGACTTTGGAGGGACTGCAGTGGTGAAGGGTTGAGACTGAACAGCTTGGATCAGTATCTCTGCTCTGTCAGGGCAGATCGTGCTCTGGCCTCCAGCCAAAATCATCTCAGCAGCTCTCATCCTGCTTCCAGCCCTGACCCAGCAACCCAAAGTGTCTATTGCACAATACCTTTTCCCAGCATCTCTCTTCGGGAAATGCTGATCTCTGGAACAATTTTCCCTATCCAGATACAGATCATGTTTTGTAAAGGCTGGAAGACAGGCTCAAGGACGGATAGTTGTCACTTAAAGTTAAGGAAGAAACAGCAGGTGAGACACACTGTCCTGTCTGCACAATACAGCAGTTACTGTTTCTACCTCAGTACTTCATAGCTTCACAGGAATTCTGAGAATTTTGTGCTTTTCCTAAAAACATAGTTCTCTCTAGTGAGATCATCTGCCATGCTTTATAGTCCTGATGTAGTAAAAATATACTTACCATATATGAAACAAACATGTCTTTGCTTCATTTTCATCCTTATTCCTCTGTGTTTTTAGTAAGCAAAATAAACAGGCTAAGAGCATAACCACACTGAATTTAATTACTTTCACTCGGTGTCCTGTTAAAGAAGTTTATTTTTAACAGGTAAATTCCAGTGACAGCCAAGTTAAAGAGAAAAAGCACTCTGCTAGAAAACTTTCAGGAAGAATTGTTCTTTCAGTGTATCAAGTCAGTTGAGTGTAGTAGTTGAGTTTCCCATTGTGAGGCTTACTTTTGGAACCCAGCCTTGAAAAGTGGGAACAGGTTGATGTAAAACATCTCATCAAGTAAGAGATGGTTTAAATGAATTTCCTCATGGAAGAACATCCATCAGATGAATTTCAGTTCTCAGGTGCAATGAACTGGGTAATAAAGATCATGATTGTCTGTAGAAAGGTGGTAGGAAGAAGTCCCATTCCAAGTTTGTAGGGACCGGATTGGATACAAAGAGAGCAAGGGTTTACCTCATGCTCAAAATTCAGGCTGGAAAGTTGAAGAGAAGTAAAGGGAGGGATCTGTGCCCTTGAAAAATCAGGGGGGCTGAAAACAGTTGGGTATGGAAATTTATCTTGCTTTTTAAAAGGTAAACAGACACAGTGGATGTTGGAGAACAACCGTGAAGAACTCTGAAATCAAATTACTGAGATAAAGAGAAATGAGAATTCTTGTTCGTGGATTACAGCATTCCTATGTTAATTATGTTGTTTCCATTTTAAATGGCTGCTCCTTTTGAAGCTTTAAAAGAAATATTCAGTATATAATAAGTCATGTTCTTCCAGCTGTGGCTGCTTGTACCTTGTGTCATTTGGTTATTAAGGAGGAGCAGTGGTGCAAAGAACCTGCCATTGGTGCAACAGTCATCTCCTGTGTATGTATACATGTATTTCTAGGTTTTTTTATCTTTTTCTCCCTTTTTAAACCTTTTTCACAATTGACCTGCTGTAAGGAGAAGGGAACATGTATGCATATGCCCAGGCACACATGCTTACCCTTGGAAGGTACAGTTGTGTGGTCTCGGGCAAGTTTAGCTGGATTTTGTTTTCCTGTTGCACTGGGAGCTAAATGAAGTTTCTTCACTGACCTCTGAATTTTCACACTTATACTGTGAATTGAAATGTCTAGTTTCCTGTGCCCCATTATCTGAAAGACTTCAGATGATCTCCAGGGTGGAGACTACTGTGGTTGATTGTGGTCTGCAGGTGTTGGGGTATTTTTTTATTGTAGATGCAAGTTTGCAGTACAATTTGTGGGAATTGGATCTTATGCAGGAAGCAGGCATCTATAATAACATGAACTTCCACAAAACAGTTTTAATCCTGTCATCTTCAAGTGAGAGTGGTGGCAATCCGTGACCCATAATACAGCTCATGTAATGAGAGAATGAACAAAGCTACTCGAGGTAGATGCTAATCTTACCACCTGAAGCGTATGGGAAAGGTGCTTAGAAACTGGAGCAGTAAGGGAAGAGGCCAATTAAAGGTCACACAGTTAATGCTAGGGTCTATTTTTCTGTAAGTGTCTTTTTGGAATTTTAATCATGTTATTGACTGTGGATTTGCACCAATTTTCATGGAAGAGGAAGTGTAGGGATTTGTTAACTTAATAAATCCTAAGGAAACAAATTGTAATTTGAAGGTAAGGCTCCCAGAACATTTTTGTTATCTGTTTGGCTTTGGAGAAGACAAAACATAGTGAAATTGAGAGTGTTTTCAGTCATTTAGAAGGGTTATTTTAAACAGCTGGGTTAATCTTTGTCTAGGCCCTGATAAGGCAATCAAGTGTGAGTTTACATACACAAAGGTGTATGTTTGCACATCTAAATTATAATCTGTTTATAATAAACTGGCTTAGCATTCAGGCCAGAGAGAATATCTTTAACCTCTCCCCCAAGCACTGCGGCTGACTTGAACACAAAAGATCTCAAGTAAGAGGCATCTGTGCTTTCGGTGCAAGAGAGATTGTGTTTGTTACCTGGTTAGACATTCATTAGTACCCACCTACAGCCAACTGGGTTGCTGCTTCCAGGTGTAATGTTCATAGAATAATTGAGTTGTTTGGGTTAGAAGGGACCTCAAAGATCATCGAGTCCCTACTCCCCCACATACCTTGGGTGGAGACACCTTCCACTACCATAAGTTGTCCAAATTGCTCAAAGCCACATCCAACCTGACCTTGAGAACTTCCAGGGATGGGGCAGCCACAGCTTCTCTGAGCAACCCATTCTGGTGCCTCACCACCCTCACAGTGAAGGATTTCTTCCTTACATCTGATCTAAACCCACCCTCTGTCGGTTTAAAGCCATCCCCCCTCATCCTATCCCTACCTGTCCTTGTGAACAGTCCCTTTCCAGCTTTCCTGTAGGCCCTGTTCAGGTACTGGAAGGTGCTGTAAGGTCTCCCTGAAGCCTTTTCGTCTCCAGGCTGAACAGCGCCAGCTCTCCCAGCCTGTCTGCAGAGGAGAGGTGCTCCAGCACCCTGAGCATCTTCACGACCTCCTTTGGACTTGCTCCAGCAGCTCCATGTGCTCCTGGTGCTGAGGAGCCCAGAGCTGAACGTAGCACTGCAGGGGGAACATCTGTAAAGGCTGCTGTTTTGCTCTTACGACATTGATCACAGCATCAGCCAAAAAGCCAGAAATTACTGTTTTCAAAAGGTGAGACTGAAGGACTGATCCAGATGGACATAGGGGTTTTTTTCTGTATGGGTTCTAATTTTTACATCAAAATACTTTAAATGAAAACTTTTCAGAAGTAATGCCTCTGTGCTCTTTCTCCACTTTGTTGGAAAGTCATGTATTGTGGAAGTGTAGAAGTGACCAGGAGGTGCGGCAGGTGTGAGAACACTGCCTTTCTCCCCCAGAGTGCTGCTGGAGGGAGAGGGATGCAGTCTGAGGAACTAGAATAGGGCAAAGAAAATAGAACCTACTATTATATTTATCCTATGGGGCTTGCAGAAGAAGCTGTGAGATGCTTTGTTTGAAAGTTTGGCGAAGTCTACATTTAGCAAACAGGCAAGTGGGCAGATGCCATTCATGTTAGCTCCTCAGAATATTTTATTTTTTTGAACAATCATGTTTATCATGTCATTTGGAAACTTCAGGATTTTGGAACACAATTTTGCATATGTGACTCATGAAATAGTAAGTGTTTAAATATGAGACATTGCAAAACGAGACTTTTAGGAGCAGTTTCTATTCTTTTTATGCTGAAGAAACCTGGCATTTTCACTCACAGTTATCTAATCAGGGTGTAACAAGAGGGTGGGTATTTTCTGACACTTAGTAAAAAAAGTTGGCTGTTGAGGTCTTCAGATTGTTTTCTGTAGTATCTACACCTTTCACTAAGAAGTGTTTGACAGAAAACGTTACAAGTTATTTCAGTATATAAAGTAACATGTCGGTGATAATATTATTTATATTCTTTCTATGGAACAGAAGTCAAATAAAAACATCTTAGTAAAGTTTGTTGTATCCTGAAGATTTTACCATGTGTCATGGTTTTGTTCATGTTCTCTACTTTCTGTGAGATAAGAACAGGGAGCAATGCAAAGCAGTCCCCAAACTTTAAAGAATATAAAGAAGTTTATTACTAGAACTACAAGTAAAAAGGAATAACAAGGAATTAAAGCAAAAAATCCCCTTTTTTCCTCCAGCACCTCCTTTCACTGATAAAGACACAAACTTGGAATTATCTCAGTGAGTTTACCACTCTAAAATAGTCTTTCATCAGTTCATTTAGGGAGAGGAGTCTCTGTTGTCCATGCTATGGAGCTTTTCCACAAGAACAGTCTTCTCATGGCACCAACGTCACAACACAACAGCCGCCTGGAATGGGTTTCTGTTGGCATGTGTGAGTCCTTTTCCTTGATTAGAGTTTTCTCACTACTGTTTTCGAGGGTTCACTTGTAGCTAATGGGGTATAATTTTATAATGAGCTGTTCAAGAGCAAAGGTTCTCTTCGTCTGTCTCCAGGATCATCTTCATCTCGAGGAACAGAGGTTGTCCGATAGTCCAGGCAAAGTGTTCAATTGCTTAATGCTCTATGTGTCCACAGCAGCTATTCCAAAAGCCCTCACTGAGTCCCTTTGGGTCTCTGAAATACCCACCTCGGAGGAAGTTTATGCCCAAAGTGCACGGGGCCTTTGGACCAGTCACAATGAGGTGTCCACTCATGGATTGTGGTACATTGCACACCACTGTCCACCAAGACATCCAAAACCCACGGTTTTTCCTGGCCTCTACCTGGCTAGAGGCAGGGCCTCTCTGGCTACAGTTGAAAGCTCTTCCCCTATGGTTATCATGAAATTACAAGGGAGTCTCTAATATATGATAGTCCATTACCATAGCTTTACAAAAGAGCTTCAGCTCTAGCATCTCCTCTATCTCTTCTCTCTGAGCTTCAGCTCTTGTTCTTCAGTGACTTAGGTGTCACTATTCATGGTGTCTATTCATGTGTCTTTGCCTTTCCCTTTCCCTCTAACCTGGGAAAGAACGAGTATTTGCAGGTTTCATCTCTCTAAAGAACTTACAGCACTGGAGGGTTTAATCTTCCCTTGCAGGGACCTTGCAGACTGGAACTTATCTTTCACTGGCGGTCACCTGATCTCTGCTGAGTGGCAGCTGGATGGAGTCTCTGCATGGCCCCAGCCTTGGTCGGGGGACAGTTTCGGCCGTGCAGCTGCTTTGACAGAGCAGCCTAGATCTTGCCAAATGGAGCCGTGGCCGTAGCCCGGCCCCACAGGGCTGAGCTGGTCTGGTCCAAGTTACCTGGCCGGAGTCCGGAAAAACAAGAGCCCTATTCCCGCCTTGTCTGTCTTTAAATTATGTCTTTACAGAGGCGTAACAGCTTCTGAGTGGCTTAATAGAGCTGTCAATATCCAAATTAGTCAATTGGTTGCTTCTGTGAAGTTCTGGAGGAAGTTACAACAGCTCTTTGCAACAAACATCACTTCCTTGGCCGATGGAATATTTTTTTTTCCTCCTTAAGTAAAACTTCAAGCTGTGCTAACCCATGACACCATGTCTTGTATGTTGACTTCTGCTGTAAAGATGAATAATAACAATGGGAAATGGTTGATGAAAATTAATACTTTCCAGAATGTGCCTACGAGATAATGTGGTTGACTAATATTCTTTTTATCGTGCTGAAATCCTGTTGTATTAGGTACAGCATGGGTGACATTGGTTGCTTGTTATATCTGTTATTATTTTTTGGCTGAAATCTTATGACCAGTTATTTGATATTTGCACAAATACTACAAATAAATATTGCCCAGTAAAATTTCTAAATCGATTTCTATTTACAGTCAGGTGCGTACTTCTTTTTCTAGGTTAAAAAACAGTTGTATTCACATGAGCCTCTTTTTCATTGAAGTCATCTGTGTGTTAAATGTCTCCTCTTTATCCATTTTATTTTTTTTTTCACATTTTCTACTTTGTGGGGGATGTGTGGCTGTTGTCTTTGGAGCTTGTTAACAAGCATAGTTGGGCCTCCCATCAACGTGAAGTACCCAAGTATTCCAATTTTCCTTTTGCTATTTGCCTTTCTAGTTCCTGTAGAAGGTCCATGGTGACTCAGTTTTTCCTTAATGATTTACTGATCTCTTGCACCTCTCTTTGATAGTGCAGTAGGTTTTCACAGTTCTCTTTGCTTGAAAACATGGCTCATGTCCATTGTGGTGGAGTATGAGGGCCACTGACATATTTGTCTCGCATTAGTTACTAACCTTATTTAGTGTCTGTTGCATGCAGACGTGAGTCTCTTGAGATAGTCCTACTGTTATTTTCAGATATTCCCTTGGAAAGCCTTATTTAGTGAGATCAGCATAGGTGAAATTGTAGTTCTTTTGGTAACATCTACATGAAAGGAAATTAATACAGATATTTTCTAATAGACTTAATAAATTCCTAAGAAAATTCACAGATTCTGCTACTTGCCCACTACTGGCCCCAGTAAAACTAAGCCAAGCTAAACTTTTCTAGTGTCCAGCATTTACATGTAGACCTGTGAGAAAGAGTTCTGATATGTTGTGCATCCATAATGGTCATTGTCAGCACAGAGCTGTTGTGCATGCTAAGCACTTGTGGACCCCTGGAAATAAAGGTGTCCAAAATTAGTCAAGAATTGATTCCTGGTTTTATTTTAAAAAATCTAAAAATACTCTGTTCTTTCTTGGGCATCTTTATTTGCATTTAGTAATACTTCACAAGAAAACTGTTAGGGTTGTTCATTCATGAATGATCATAATGTTCTTTTTATTGTATAAAAATGAAGAGTTTTGCTATTTCTATGATAATGATTTTGCCTAAAGCCTAATGGCAGAACAGTCAGAGCAAAGACAGAAACAATTCCTGATTTTAAGAAATTTTTACTTCCAGGCTTTGACTGTAATTTTTAATTTCTTGGCAATAGGCAATGGAAAATCCTAGCTGTAGCCTATCCTGTCGTTACATTGCCCCTTCCAAATACTGAGGAATTTTAGAAGTATTTTAGGAACCATTAATGTTATGAGTAAAATAAAAAGTGACAGAGATTGGGCTTTTAATTCTGAACCTTTTCCAGGTTTCTCTATTGCTCTATGCTGGAAAATAAAATGGGAGTTCTAATAATGTTTTTGTGTTTCAGGACTTAAAATGGCAGGAGAAGACTCCTATATCATGGGAGTATCTGATCCCCAAGTAAGTGAATTTCTGTGTTTTCAGTATCCCTGTATCCTCTCCTACCTCTCTGTTTAGGCTTTCTCTCATATTGTCCTGTCATTTCCTTGGCTTAACATGGACATATAAAAGCACTCTGCATTGGCAAAAATCAGGATTTTTTTCCCTAAGGTGGTTTTTCTGTGACCTGTAAAGTGCCTTGCCACTGGTTAAATGGCTGGAATGAGAAGGAAAGCTAGGCCTGCTGAATTAAGCAGTTAGAAAAAATACTTATTTTTATGCCCTGCATGCCTGTGACACTTGCTCTGAAATTTCTTCTGTGGTGGACATTGGGCTCTTTCTGAAAATAAAGCTCCTTATGCCCTAAAAGGCCCTTTTGTGTAAATTTTTGTGATGTTTGCATTGACAGTGATGACTAAAATGTCCCTTCACTCAGACAGATCCCTACACCTAGCTCTTCAGGAGCTCTTCCTGATCTTCTTAGATCATTTCATAAATTACTTGAACTGTGAGAATGGTGCTTGGGTGAAAAGTTTAAGTGAAAAACAGGTCATTTTTACTCACCTTAATTTTCAAAAAGCAACTCTTTTCTCCTTTATGCTTGCTCCACTTTGGAAGAAGATAGATTTATACCTGACAACAATTACAGTAAGACATGTCAGTGTTTAAAAAAAAAAATAAACTTTAACCTGGATATACCATTTTCTTGCATTAGACCATGTAAATATATTTACATAAGGAATGTTGTCTGGTGGGGTTTAATCAGAGAAGTGGAAATGAAAACTCACAGGTTCTTAGCAAGGCCTTGGGCAAGACATCTAGGGTCAGATTTTCAGAATTTACTGTGTAAGCTCTTTAGAATTTATAGTTATTAGTGCACATAAGCAAAATGGGTGTTTAGAAACTGTGCTGAGGCTGGTGCGGTCTCATGATTCTGGTGAAACTTGGGTCAGTGCTGTCAGCTCTGCACTGCTGTTGCCAGCAAAAATAAAATAGCTATGAAATGTTTCTGTAATTCAACAAGGTGTTTGCAGTCTCAGTATTTGCAGAGAACTTTGAAGTTCTTTGCCGATAGATGTTTTATGCAACTATGTATATATGTAATAATGAAGAGTATTTTCTTTCACTATAGATGTTTGCAGTGGATCAGTTCATGGGGATGAATGCAATATTTAATAGTACGAATTACATCACTTCAGACTTACCACTACGAGCAGGTAGGAGCCCTCACTGTTTGATGGTGCTATTGTCCTGCTGATTCTTCCTGTTTGTTTTCTTTTGAGAAGTTCTTTTCAGAGCCTTTTTTTTTTTCCAACTTGTGTGTCATAATAGTAGATTGCAAAGTTGTCAACTAGATTTTTTTATTACATCTTTTTGCTTCTCTTTCTTCCCTCATGAAACTTTCAGCAGTGAGGCAAATCTGATTTTCTTGTGGCTTGTACAGAAACTGAAAGTTTCAGCAGTTTCCCAGGTGAAATGAGGACAGTGACCAAAGAGCTTCGAGTGACCTGATTTTATAAATTACTTTGTTGAGGCTTTTTTCTAAATTTGCACCTTCAGCGAGTTACATGTTTCTATTGCCAGTGTGCAGACTGCAACATGTGCTTCTTTTCCTTTTGAATGCTGTTGCATTTGTTGTAGTAGTTCTTAAGATGCTTGTTTTTCACTAATAAAATGTAGAGAATATTAACTTCCTGTACCATTCGAATCTGTTTTTCCTTTTCGGTGACTTCTCTGTTTCCTGTGAAGTGGCAGTGTGGTATTAGAAGCACCCGACGATTTCCTGAGTAATAGCACAGGTTTGAAAGCTCAGTTTTGCAACAAACCACTGAAAATAAGCAAATCGTATTCTGCAAAGGTCTGATAAGCAGTTCTTACAGTATGCTTCCAGAACTGTAAGAACAAATACAAGTCTCTTATAGCTCAGTCAGTAGTACATGCTTGATTAACCTTGGTCTGGTTTTGCTTATTAAAGTTCTTTATAAATACTATTTCTTGCATGAATTCGGAAAGCTCTTTTCTCCTGCTTAGTTTATTAGAATAGCTGATACAAAAGGAAGAAGGAAATAAAATTTTACTTCAGCTTAGGACATTTTTCTCAGTATATATCTCTGATATAGCTATTCATGTCTTTTACCATGACAGCTTTCTCTTGTTTGACTCTGTTGTATCAGGATGTAGCTGGTATCTTATGGCAAATTACTTTCTTTGGTTGAAAGTGCAAACCACTTCTGATTGTAACATTTGATACACTAAAGAGCAGTGAAGGTGTAAAGAGTAAAATGAAATAAGCATTTAATGTTTTCCTTCAGAGGTAAAATTTGGTGTTCCCTTGTTTAAACCATTCTTGTTTTCTTGAAAGAGTAATAGCAAGAAAGGATCAAGAAACACATGGTGCAGATAATTTTGTTTCAAGATAAAATGTTCTCATGAGCAAAGCTCCTGACAAATATGGAAAAACATCCACCAAATTAATGTTGCAATCATTTGTTTACAGTATATTTTTATTAAGGCAGATAAAATTATTCAGTAGGATTCATCTGTGTAGGATTAAAGGGCTTTTGCATTGTATTCCAAGGGTTTTTTCTCCCAGTTTCTGTTGAACACATAAGGTTATTGAAATTTCCCTGTAATGAGCTCTTTTAAGTGTACCTTTTAAGCTTACTCTGTATTCTTCATGCCAGACTCATTCCATGCAAATTATTCAGATATATAAAACTAATTTTCAGATAACTATGTCCTGTCTAAAGTAGGAAACAGCTGTTTTCAAAACCATGTCAGGGAGTCAAGGGTTCACTGAATCCTGCAGCCACAGAAAACTCTTACTGGGCTAAGTCTAGCTCTGTCCTTAATTTGCCTTTTTTTTGTAAGTGCCACTGCTCTTGTCCACTACTACACTGTAGGTGGCAAGTTCCTTGTGCACAAAATGGGGTTCAATAAAGGATCCTGGATTTGAGGTTATCTCAAACAAAAAGTTAATCATAAGATTTAGGAATGGTTGATCATTTCAACAGCATCTGATGATGCCACAGTCACTTTTTTCTTGAACAGTATCCTAATCATGCTTACTTACTCCCCTGCTTGAAACTATGCTGGGTTGTTACTATGGACTCTTCAGTTATAAGGTAATATAACAACTTTTATATTCTATTTCAGTGATTTTCAAGCAGAGACTAATGATTTCTTTCCACTCAGCAAGGTCAGTTAAAAAAGTCATGTGAGATTTTCTCAGCTGATTACTTCCAGCTGAGATATGGAGAGAGTGAAATAAAGGATTCTAAAAAGGATTTTTCTCTAGGATGGTTGGATGATTAAGGCAGAAAGAACCAAAGACATTAATTGTTCCTCATGATTTGGCTGTGGTGCATATATCTTTCAATCTGTGCATCCATAAATGCACAATGTCAGACCTATTACATCGGCAGACAGGTTTAATGTATAACCATGGATTGCCATGTCGTGCCAGCGTGGCTGAATCAACAAATAGCTGGGAAATTTGGGGACTTTCTGGTGATAGATGTTCTGCTGTTTCGTTAAGATTTACAGTAATAGTAGAAAACCTTTGAGATGTTGGGACATGGATTTTCTCAACATCGCTGTCAGTGCTCAAGTGTCTTTGTGTGCTTCTTTTTCTCTCTGGTATGTCTGGTTTAAAAAAAATTAGGCTGTTTTGTTATTTTGGCTCTAAACCTGTAGTAGTTATGTGGTTCAAGTTTTACCAGCAGCAAAGGCAGTACCTCGCAAAGTCAGCCTCTTCCTTGGTTTGTTGGGAAGTATCCTGCCTTTGATTGGGTAGGTTAGGTACTGATCCTCAGTGGTGTTGGGGATGGAGGGAGTGTTGTCCACCGCACGTATTTAGGCAGAGTAAAAGCAGGTTCACATCAGTGGGGTGTCCCCTGTGTGGTGCAGAGACAAAGTAATGCCTTACATTGGAGAGGAAATGGGCAGAGCTCTGAGCTAAGCGGGTTGTAATTTTGGATGTTTCTTACTCCCCTGTGATGATACAAGGCCATCTACAACCACGTTAGCTAACTGTGCCAGTTAGAGGTGGGTTTGGGAATTGTGTAGTTGTTTTGGCTTCGAGAGGCTCCAGTCTAACTAGGTCTTGGCATTAAGGTGGTGTATTTTTGAAACTTTGAAGTTGAAGCAGAGTCATCAGGAGCTGAACAGTATTGCCTGGAGGCTACTAAAATTAATTTCCTGCTATTTCTTTAACCTCTTCTGTCCAACCCTGTGTGACACTTGCTATGAAAATATCAGAAGGTCTTAGAGAGAAAAAGAAGGCACTTAAAAGAATTCATTTCCTATTTTTTCAGAGAGAGATAATGTTAGAGGTTCAAGGAGGCCAGACCACCACCAAAAAAAGAGATGAGTGTTCATTTTCCCTGTTCCATAGCAGTGCCCTATCCTCAGGAGCTTGGGCAGACTTTCATACTGTTTTTGGTATTCTTTTTAAATCTTCTGTGCTTGTGTTTGGAAGAATGAAATGAGGGGACAAGTTAAGTAAAGTCCCATGTGCTGCTTGATTTAAACATCATGCTTTGAACACTGAAGAGCTGGGATTCAAGAGAGTATTCCTGTGCAGGGGAATCCCTGAGGGGGAGGACATGCAAATGCTACAACAGGCCTTCAGGAAGGATAAGGCACTAGATCTCCAGTCTGAGCTTTTGGCAGCAAGGTACCCCTGCCAGGATGGACACGAGAGAGCTGATGTGGGATTTAACAATCAAAACCTAGAGGCTGTGAGCATTTCCATCCATGTCCACAGAGCAAAACAGCAATTACAAGGGTGAGAAGCCTTCTGGGAGACCCACCAACAGAGAGGATGTGAGGGAGGATGTCAGGGTTATTACCCCAGACATTTGCTGTTTGGCTAGCTCTTTCTTCCCAAAAGTCCCGCGCCAGAGCCAGAAAGACGAAGGGAGTCTGTGGCTTCAAGTTTCAATGTTGTTTATTCTTTCTTATCTCACTGCCGTTGTCAGCTCTTACTTGCTGCTGGAGAACTGACCACGAGCAAAACCTCCGCAAAACTCCTCCCAGGCCAGGAGGTCCCGCACCTTTTCTACCCATTCTCTGACCCAACCATCTCCCACAACGTATTATTATTTACAATTTTATACCAATTAATTTTTACCTATTCTAAATACGTCATTTCTACCTCGATTTCATTCTACCAATCTTTTGTGCCATTGTCGCAGCAGAAGATGGAGGAGAGAGAAGGAAGAAGGAGAAGAGGGCAACGCCCTAAACCCTCCATCTTGCCTCCTCAGTCCTCATTCTAAAAACCTAAATTCTGTATTTTCACCCTGTGATAAACTATACTACTATTTATTTCAAACTCTTGTGGCTTGCAGTTCTTCTTGCAATGTTGGTAATTTCTCCCATGGACGGAGATCAAAGACAGTGTCGTCCTGGGCTCTCTGCCAGGGTCCTAGACACCCCTGGTGGGGTCTCAGACCCCCCAGGGCAGCCAGAGGAATGCTCTGGACTCCGACAGGAGGAGACTTGCCCACAGGTCATTGCAGGTTAAATTGAATGCGTTTAGGTACTAGGAAAGCTGTTAGATACAGGACCCCACTAGTCCAACAGAGTTGCCAGGCTTGCAGGGATATCCCACCAACCTCAAAGACCCTTTTTTCCTTGATTTTGCTATGGTGGGAAGAAGGAATCAAGAGGGAGGCTAAGATGGGTGCTCCTTTGGAAGTGTATGTGTGTAGGGTGAGGCCTGTCAAGAGGAAGAAAGAATGTAAATGGTGGGAGTGTCAAGGGGCAGGAGGGGCTCTGACTCAGGCAGGAAGGAAAATGAAGAAACTTGGCAGTTGAAGAAGACGTGGGGAAGTGGGACTGTGACTCAGACTGGAGCGGGATGCAAGTCGGTCTGTGGCAACCGAGGTGAGAAGACGGAAAAAGAAGCCCTGAAGCATGGCCAGGATGTGGCAGTCTGCACCAAAGCCCCTCCAGGCTGGAGGACCACACATTGTAGTTGCAGTTCTTGGCCTCCCAGCTGTAGCAGTGCCAGGCAAAGCGCAAGGAGCACTCCTGTCAAAACTTGGCTCTTGGCAACCATGAGAGCCCTGCCTGTGTAGAGGCAGCTCTGTGACTGTGTCCTTCAGCCTCTCTGAGGGCAAAAGTAGAACATAAGCTATGCATTAAATAGTGTTCCTTCTTGTGGCTGTTGGACATTTAAAAGGGTTTGCTCGTTAAACAAGAACTTGAAGCAATCAAGTTGCTTCCAGGCTGGAACAAAGGATCATCACAAATCTTGTCATTATTAGTTCCTCTTACAATGTGTTCATCTTCAGGTTCCTGCTCTTTGCCTGCTTAGACCAGACACACCTACTAATAGAAACAAAATATTAAAAACTTCCGTGTGCAAAACACTGAATGTGTATTCTTTTCCCTGTGGGAAAGGATGAGAGAAAGAAGGAACAACACATAGCCAATGTTAGGCTGTGTAATGTGCCTCTGGGAAGTATTCAGAGTTAGGTGAAAATAGCTATATGAGACCTTTCACGAAGTAAAATCCTTTGTATAATCAAAATAATATGCCATTTATGCCCGGATGTTTTCTTGAACATTGCTGGTTTGTTTTTAAGTAGTACTTAAGATATAATTTAGTGTTTTGCATTAGAATGCCTTCTCTGTACGTCTGGTTGGGTCTGGTTCAGATGCTATACCAGAGAATTACTTAGTCACTGGTAAAAAAAAAAGGAAAATCTTTAGTCATAGAACCCAAAGATTAAAATAAGACCTCAAAAAATGTTTTAAATACATTGCTATATGATTTGTATAATGTGGGTTAATGATAACAGACATCTAATCTGGCTTTGCACATTTACACTGCATCTTTTTTGCACTTTTCTAGTGCTGGTATATGAAATATTTTGATTCTTTTATCAGCATATTTGTATGCTTTTTATAAGCTTTTTTTTTTCCCAAGAGGTCAAAGCATTTCAGTGGTATGAAGTATTTTCCTTTAGTTTTCCAATGTGCCAAGATAGTGTATATCACTCACTTAGGAGTTTGAATTTCCTTATGCTGAAGAAAAGTTGGAACTTGGGTCTGCTGTGTGCTGGGGGACTTCTGCAGCCACTTAGGCACTGGATAAGAACACTTCTTTTTCTGGCTAATGTTTGAGAGAAAGCAGTAGTATTTTGTGCTAACCTAACGTGTATGCCTTGAAAATGAATTCGTAAGAGGAGAAGAGCCAAAGAGCAATTACTTGGCAGATCATGCCCTGCAGGCTTGGTTGAAAGTTTGGTTGAACTACACACAGTTGTATTTTAGGTGCATTATTTCTGCCAATGCCCAGAAAATACATGGCTTCTGGATTGTTAAAGTATAAATTTTCAGGTGCCTAAAGCATGAGGAGGGTTAGAGGTCTGTCAAGAGAGGTCTTAAATTTAAGTGCTGATATATTGCTTAAACCCAACTCAGCTCATCTTGACTCTGTTACAGACAAAAACTGAAACACAAGGCCAAAGCTAAATATTACTGAACATCTTTTAAAGTTCCTGAAGTCCAAACTATTTTTCCTGCTTTGTAATGCAGGATGATGCGTATATGGTCTTGAGGCAATTGTTTTTCACGAATTCAAGTAGCACTGTTTACTTTTTTAAAGAAAAGTACGATTGATGGACTTGGGAAATAATTTATCCTTAAATGTGAAATTGTTGTGACTGACATTTGCAATATAACTTTGACGTGAAGTTAGTTCAATTGCTGAGTCAGCTAACTGCAGCAGCAGAATTCTAATTTCATCTATTGTGTATTTATTAAAACTTCCATGTTGAGAGAAGCTTGTTCAGTTAAGACCTGTGCTTGATTCCTTAGCATTAATATCTTTAACAGAGTAAAAGCAATGATACAGAATTCCAACATGAATATGGCTGAAAAATACTACATGGGTATTCACAGTGAAGCTGTCATTTGGGGTCTACTTTAAAAACAACTGATCTTTTAGCACTGAAATACAAATCATCTTGGATCATCTTGGCACCCTAAGGGGAAGAAATCATAGCTCTTGGAACTGTCGTTTTGAGACTCAGGAGTGACTTGCATTTTAAGAGGTCACAGCCATTCACTCAGAGAGCCTTCCTTCTTGATGTAAATAATCTAAGTGATCAGAGTTGGAGCTAAGCTTTGATCAGGTGATGAATGCTTAACTGTAGTGGCACTGCATTCTCATTGGATTTAGGGCCTGCTCAAAAGCTATTTAAACTGGTGAACTTTGCATGAGGTTTATAGCATGAAGTTAGCCACTGCATGAGACTGAAAGTTGTTTAATCAAGCCTTCTTTAAAGGACACAAGTAGAATTTTAGTAGAACATAATCCTATGTATTGGCACCATGCTCAAGATGGATCTCAGTATAGTCTCTATTTTAGTCAAATTGAGTGTATTCAGTGTTCTTAGAGGCCCAGCAGAACACTATATTTAAAAGTGTATCTGAAATTATTAAAAGAATGTAAATTGTTTAGTCTTCTCAATTCCAGATTTTTTTTAAAGCAGTTCTGACTGTTGGGGCATGTTGAGACAGCTTGAATTCCTCCTGTATTCCCATGCCTCAGAGCTTCCCATTGGCTGTCTCTTGACTTTCAAAAGCACCTATTCAGTAGGAAGCCCCAGGGCCAAAAGCTGCTGAGTATAGTCTGCAGAGCCCCAGGGGTTTAAATACGAAAGTTAACCTTAGCTCAAGAAGCCAGACTGCTTGTCAGTGGCAAGGGAAGGATCCCATTCTTATGCACCATTGCAAATTTTAACCGAGTGATCAGTTGGCCATTTAGGCTCTCTGAGCTAAAACTAACCTTTTTGATTTAATCCTCCTCTTCTTACTCCACTGGTCTCTAGCTGAAATGACAGACTGCCAAGTGATTAAACAATTTATTGAAATTTAAGTTCTGAAGAGATTTAGATGCTTTCAAAAATTTTATCTCAAGTCATTTGGGGACATAATCTTACCCCTACAACTTATATATTATTTAGAGTAATAGAAATATAATTTCTATTAATACTTTTCTTTCTTTCTTTTATGTTAGCGGATGGACCATATCTTCAAATCATAGAACAGCCAAAACAGGTAAGAACAAGACTACATTTTGAAAATTTCTAAGGTAGCTATATTACTACATTCAGCTTTGAAGAAACTTAGGACTTAAATAAAAAAGAGTACAGAAAAGGCTGAGCTCTCAGAACAAATGTGGCATTTGAACATGAGAAGTTTTAACTCTTACTTTTGTACTTAAATTACTTCCTGTTTTGTTCTGTTTTCATCTTTGTCTCTCTCTGGAAGTGTCATAATACGAAAAACCCTAAGGGTTTTAAAAATATGCCTTGCTAAGTAAAGACTCTTCATCTTAGAAGTGACTGTTACAGTACCCCAGTATTTGGAAACATGAACTAGTAGATCAAACATGGAAGATCTTTAGGATTTTTGTCATAGTTTTTGAAACACAAGAAGTTAAAAATAAAAACACTTAATTCCCAAGTTACAGGAACTTCTGACTTGTGTTTTGTTGTAAAGAAATGCAGTTGTCCTTTGAGATTCCTTTTGTTATGGTTGTCTGTTTTGAATAATCCAAGAAAAATGAAGATGAGTGCTTGCATGTAATTTTTTTTCTCTTACGTAGCAAACACTGACCTATGCTCCTCTGACAGCAGAGAAGTCATTGCAATGCACTGGTTAGTTTTCATGCAACTGATGGACAAAGTAATTGCAGGATAAAGATTGCCCTGAAGTGTGCCTGGGTATTGTTCCCCCTTGGCTGGTGGCACCAGCAATTACAAGGATTCCTCCTGAAGCTGTTGGAGTATGGAGGTGCCTTTCCTGTCTGTCCCAAAGAATTGCATAAAATCTTACCCTATAGAGCTGTTCAGTAAACAGGGGAAGACAGTGCCTAATAAGCTGTCCAATCCCCGTGTTGGTCTTCTGCAGAAGCATACATTCTGCAGAAGCAATCCAGTCTTCCTGGCAGGACGCAGGGGAGAACATTGGTTTCAATCACACACCAAAGACATTTTCGTGCTTGAGCGTCCCTTCAGGAATAAGACTCTTCCTCATGGTCCTAAGTGAAACAGCAGTGTACTGTGAACTCTTAGAACACTATGCTGTCTCTTCCTCAGTGTTTTAAGTTCATCTCAAATCAGGCCATGTCTCTGCATGGTGGGGCCTGCAGTGCACAGTCCACAAGGAGAAACCATTGTTTCCATGTGTGACTTCTCAGCAAACGGTTCCTCTTGTGGATTACCCATGTGGCAAGCTAGGCAGTGCTTTATAACAGTGTGATCCATCAGCACAGTGATGTGTCCTGACTGCAGATGTTGATTTGCCTTTTGCAGAGGCTGATTTGTCTTTTGGACAACTTGAGTTCAAGCTCATCATTAGCTGGGCACTTCAGTCACAGTACTCTGGGCCACTCAGTTCACCTTAGGAAGGCACTTGGTCAGTGTCCGAATAAAACTCATAAAAGTGTACATTTGCCTGGGAAACAAGTTTTTAACCTGAAAAGGCTTTAGTGAGATAGGTATTGAAGCTGCTGCTTACAGAGTAATTTTAAGGCATATTGTTCACTTTCAGCTAATACAGACTTCAAATTCAGAGTTGTCTGCTACTAGAAAGAAGCTGAATTATTCTTGAAAAAGGCTTCAACACTAACTGGTGCTATTTGGACAGATACTGGGAGCCCTATATAAGATGAGGATTTTGCCAGAAATTGCAGGACTGGAGAGTAGATCTGAAAGCAAAATTGAGGACCACATGAAATATATTGTTAAGTAGAGTTACCAGGCACCTTTGCTTAAGAGTTGCATCTTTCGTGCTTTATAGATTACCACGTAAAATAAAGGCGATGTTCATCAATGGAGTCGATGGAGAGCTGTGCTCTGGACTGTAGGAAATATCCTACATTTCTCTAAAGTATATACAGATGTCTGTTTAAGTAGCTGAGATGAGAACCACCCAGAGTCCCCTGAAGCTTTTGTGCTGTTTCTGGATTTCACTTGGAGATATAGCTTTCATATGCTTTTCCCAGAAAGAAGCAGCATTTCTGTTTCATCTCTGTACTTTCCTTTATGATGCTTTGAACTTCCTTATTATTTGCTTTAATTTTGTCTGTCTAGCAGCAATCTTGGGAGAGAATATCTGCTCTTGCATTCTCTACATGTGAATTTTTATCCTATTTTAAGAGTAAAAATAGATCTGCTTCAAAATATCTTCACTTAACTGAAAGAAAAAAATGAGGTTGCTGCTGTGTGTTAAAGTGAGAATAGAACAGGTTCTCCAGGGCTACAGTTCAGTGATGCTTTGTTAGCCAGCACTCAACATTTCAGGGATGAGCAATTGTAACTTTTCCATTTGGGTGAGCCTTGTTTGCATGTGTGCGTGTTCGTGTTAGTGTGTGCTATTTCTCTTTTGGTTTTGTTTTTGAACAGCTTTCAAGTTTCTTTTCCTTTATTCCACAGAGGGGATTTCGTTTTCGATACGTATGTGAAGGGCCTTCGCACGGTGGACTTCCTGGTGCTTCTAGTGAAAAGAACAAAAAATCATACCCTCAGGTCAAAGTAAGGACATAAAGCATTAATTTTGTCAAGTCAATGCAAGTGTCATCATATGCGTGTGTATAGGACCTTATTGCATAGCAACATCAATTTGTATGAAGTTGCTCAAGACAGACTACATTTCAATCCCAATTTTCGAAGCGTAATTGATTTTGAAAATAATGTTGTCCTCAGATGTGTGGGTTTATTTTGGTACTGTTTTTATCTGCCAGCAGTTGAGCAGTAACTTACCTGCACCTACCACCTCACTACCATTGTGCAGACTAATGGAACTCTTCTTAAGGTGCAGTTTTAGCAAGGCTTGAGCTGCTCAATTGCTCTGTTTCTGTTGCAAAGTATGAGTCTGCTTAGTTATTCCACTTCACTAGAATGCTATTTACCAAGTTTTCCTTTTTTTTCTGTTCATGTTATTCCTTATACAGTATCTCTAGGGTACTCCAATTCCTTCAAAGTCAGTGTAGAACTTCTCATTTTAATAGGAACAGTGTTATGTTCAGGTGTTCACTGAACTTTTTTTGTGGGTTTTTCCCCCCCTGGAAAAAGATTCAAATATGTTAATCAAAGAAATGTTCTATGGATGCACAGTATGAAGATTAGAAAAGTGATTAATCATTCTGGGAGTGGAGAACTGTCTTTGCCTATGGTTCTTGCAGAAAAATTTTTTCCTGTGGAGGTCTGGAAAAGCTACACTGTGTCTTTTCAGTATTCTTTTTAACTTAAATGCAAACCTTGGTTTTGTTATTGCGTTACATCTTTGAACTGTTGCACTACAACTTCTCATGAGCAGCAGGGTTAATGTATTCTAATTCTGGTGTTATTTCTTAATGTATTCTAATTCTGGTCTCCTTTATGGGGAAAGAAGGGCAGGGAAGAGTGGCAAGCAGTAAACTTCTGCCTCGGTGTGCCACTCCTCATCGTTCTCCTCAGTGTGTGTGCGTAGTTCATCTGCAGTTCTTGGGAAAGGCTGGAGTTTGGAACAGTTGCATCTCCTAATGAATCAGAATAAGCATAACGTAATGGAAAATAATCAGCACTGGCTGAGGTAGCCTAGGCTTTAGTCTTGTGAATTGAGAAGAAGCTGGGAAAGCTGATTTCATATAGCCTTGCAAAATGCTTAGGAAAAATTACTAGCCCAGGCAAATAATCTACTTGCTTTTCTCTTTCCTATTTTAACAGTAATGATGAACCAATGAATGAAATTCACTGGTATGTTCAGATATAAAATCAATTACTTCAGTTGAGCCAGATCTTTGGATTCCAATCTGATCTGTAATATTAATAACACAAGTGATACTTTGTAAAGGTGTGATAGGTCACACAATAGCATGACAAGGAGTTATACAGGAAATGGAATTTCTTGAGTAAACTAGAAAGCAGAATGTTCTTTGGCTTTCCATCAAACCTTCTAATTTCATTGATCATCACTTTTTAATTTCATCTAGAGCTTACACACATACATCCCTTCCCCTCCCTCCGATCCTACTGTGTGCATCTGGGGTTTTTTTTCTAGTACAAATCCCCACATGGCAACACCTGCTGGGAGAGGCTGGCAAGGGAACACAAGTAAATTCCTCAAGGCCATTGCTTGTTAGTGCCTGTTCTTGATTCAAGTGGTGCCAGTAAAGACAGAAGTGTTTCACACCTTTTCCTGTAAGTCTCTTCTGTGTTTTGTCAGAATGTGCTCACTTTGTCATAACTGAGGGGAGCACGATTGAAAGTTACAAATCTTTGTTGTGTTGGCAGGGTTTTTTTGTTTTGATTTGAGTTTTTGGTGGGGTTTGGTTGTTTTTTTTTTTCACTCTTGTGGCAGTGTTTTCCCTATAAAACCTACATTAGTTGATCACAGTGCAGTGAAAGGACAGTAGCATGAGCTTTGGCTGTACTGTAAAAAAGCAGGTTTTCTGACAGATGGTTAAACCCTTGGCCATGGTGTGGTCAGTGCAGCTCACATTGGGATCTACTTTGTGCTTGGCCAACTCTCAAAATTTACCAGTAGGGATCCCCTACCATGGGATATCCTGAAAGTAGACATCTTCAGTGCACAAAAAAATCATTGCAGTCTCCATACTCTGTTTTCATAGGATTGTGGATTGGAGGCCAAAAGAAACATTTATGTGATGTGACCTCTTGCATAATGTGGACCACTGAATTTCACCCTTTTTTTTTTCCTTCCTGCACCATCACTAACTTGTAACTAAGCTGGAACACATCAAGACATATCTTTCATGTAAAGGCTGCAGTGTTGGAGACTTTGCTATGCCTCTAAGCAAGATGTTTTGGTATTTAATTACATGTTTAACCTCTTCCTGTATAGTATATTAGTAGATGGTATAGGTCAGGAGTTAGTGTAGCAGTTCTGCAGTGCCAGTCTTTACACTTGAAACAAACCTGCACTGGCCAGCAAGGTGGAATTGATGTAAAACCTCTTGTTTAACAGAACAGTCCTGACAAATGGAGTCTAGATAACAGAGTATATTTTTCTATAATATCAAAAATAGGATTAATTTATCTTAATGATTTATAGGATTATGTTCCTTTGTTTAGCCCTATCTTTGCTAACAGTAATCCTAATATGTAGAAAACATCTTGCATATTCAGAGGATTCTATATAACTTTGCATGTCATTAGGGAGAGCAGAGAAGTTTTAGATAATGAATATGTTAAAATGAAGTTATGTTTCATGATTGCAACCTAAAATTCTTCATTTAAATTTCATTTTCATCCACACACAATGCTGGAAAATTTTACTGTCTGGAACAGTTGAAGTCAAAGCTGCTGAACTGCTTATTCATTATTACCTTTTTGTCCAAGGGAAAAAGCAATCAGTAGTATAAAAAGAAAGGATAAAACAGGGAAGTCTAATATTATCACCAGCATACTTAACTATCTAATTTCTTTATTTATAATTTGCTTGGTTTTTATATATTTGAAAAAATGTAAGAAAACTTGTGCAGAAAATTTCCACTGGTCTTACATTTTTACCATGTGTGTCCTGATCTTGCATACTGCTGTTAGTGTGGGCCAATCCATGTTTTACACTGAAGTGCTTGATCCAGTTTTAGCTGTGACAAGAATTTGCTGAAAACAGTGCAGTGAAGGAAATGTCCTGAATTTTCACCTCCTTGGGGGCAAATCTGCGTGGGTGGCTGCAGTCTCTAGTTGCATGTTCTCTGTGAGCTGGATGTAAATGAGCTCCAGCCTGGAGTTCAGAGGTGTGCCCGAGCTAAAGAGCACCATCTCTCTGCAGAAGAGTTTGGGCATGGTGCACCATGGCTTGTGGATCGAAGCTGCACACCAGTGAGGCAGCCCTGAGCCCAGGCACACCGACAGAACTGCCCAGCCAGTCATGTCCTGGGGCTATCCCAAATTATACCTCAGTCTGGAGATAAGAGTTCTTCTTGAAATCAGGGATTTCAGCACATTTACTTTGAGTTCAGGAGGAGAATGTATGGAAAATTAGTCAAGTTACTTCGTTGATGAGCCTTGGTGACAAAAGGAGCATATTTATTTGTTTCCCCCCTCCCTACAGGAATTAAATTGTAGGGTGATAAAGTTTGCTGATTACAAATTTAAAAAATCACCTAACAGCTGAATTAAGGAATAAACATGAGACAAGAATAAGCAGACTTTTTGTTATAAATCTTTACCCCTCTTAGAAATCTCTACTCAACCAAATTTAGCCAAAGCTAACTTCAGTGAGATTTGAGCTTTTTACTGGTATGGTTGATTCGGCTGAATAGGCAGCACTGAATCTCTTTAGTTGGGCTTGTAAAGCAGAGCACCTAGCTCCATGTTTTTGTCATTAGAGTGGCCTCACAGTCAGAGGATTAGAAGATCTTCAGCTCCCATTGGTTTAAATTACTTTACATTGCTTTTTCTTAAGTCTATTAAGTAAGTATTCAGTTGCCTACACGATTCGTACCACATCTGAAATATTTTGTCTTTAATTAGCAAGTGAAAAAAAGAGTGATGCTGCTGTGTAAAAACAGGCTGTTTATAAAGAGGGAGTGATGCCTCGTGTGTGGAACACTTCTTTTATGTGTGTATCGAGGACAGCAGTGGTCCCACTCTGAAGGTTAGGCAGGGCTGGGGCTGTAGTTGCTATAACAGGGATTGGAAAGAGAAATAGGTGCTTTTATAACTGCTGGTGTTGTAGGTTTGACGTGGTCTTTTCCATCATTTGCTCCTGTTGTTGAACTGTTGGTTTTATTTCTTGCTTGTAAGAGTACTGGAAAAAACATCTTTGAAGTATGAAAATGTTCTTCTAAAGTTTTGTTAAGTTTCAGAATGTATAAAAATTGGCTGGGGTCTGGATTGCAGGAGGATGTGAAATAACTGAAAAAACTTTCTGCTTTTGTTTTGAAATTGACTCAATTTCAAGTTCACAGGATCCTTTTAATCTTTCAGACAAATCTCTCGCAAACAGAAACAGCAGATAAATGTAAGCCTGCAGCCTTTTAACTTCATCAGATCAAGTGTGTGCTGCTTCAGTATAGGATGTAATCAAGTATTACAGCTATACTCTGCCCAGGAACTCCTTGGGTTTTTTTTTTCCCCTCACCTTTAATTTGAAGTTCAGTAGCTATTTTTTGGATTACAACTCTGATTTTGAGCCGTACCACACCCACATGCTATCTCCCCCTCATGCTGAGTCTATGTTTTTGTGTCAAAACCATAATTCCTATTCAGCACTGTAACTTACCTTCTACCTTTTCAGGCCTTTGACGGTGTTTCTTAAGTTCCTATGCAAAAGCTGATAGTTACTTATATACCTTAGTGCCAGAATAAATTTAAATTTCTTCTGAAATTGTGGCATGATTCAAGGACATTGAAAAGTTATTTTAGACTTCATTTATGGTACATGAGGATATTGAACCACTCAGACTATTTTCCTGGGTACCAGGTCACCCCGAATGACTCAAAATCAAAGGAAAGTCTATAAGAAATAAAGGTGGAAGATGGTTCAGAGACATTCTGTCCCCTTTGCAGCATAGGACATCAGACCGGATGACAAAAATAGTCCTCTCTTGCCTTATGACCTACATAAGGTATTACGTTTTAAGAGCCCTTTTGTTTTTCCCCTGAGAGAGAGTGACTGCAAAGATCATGCTGAGCTGAGTAACGGGGCGATTGCAATCTGGTTACCACTGCAGTTCTGCGTTCTGCTTTCAGAGGCTGGAAAGTCCTTGACGTGCAGCACTCCTGCCTCCAGTTTCACTGTGGTTTCTACAGCTGATGAAGGATTGTCTTGAACTTTTCTGATGCCATACTAGAACACTGATGTTACTCATAGTGAGCATAGTACTACAGATGTGCTCGGAGCTTTGTAGTAGGGAAGGGCTTGTTCAGTGAGGGGTAAAATGAAAAGAATTTTTTTAAAGCTACCTTTTTGAAAAGTTAATTGTAGCAGTGGTGGTACCATACTGTAGCACCAAACACAGTTGTTTTTATTTTCAGATGACTTTGTGAAAGGTACATAGGAATTTTCTTCCTTCTGGTAAATGATAGAAATAGTCCAGCAGTGGTTATTCTGCATCTCTGTATTGTTTCAATCCAGAAGAGATTTCAATGTGGAAACAGGAGGCAGGTGTGAGTCTTATATTTTAGAAACTGCTACTTGTAAAATGCACATTACTGCAGTATTATACAGTTAACCAGCAGGAGTGGGTAATGAGAGGGCTTTTGCACACCTGCTCCTCCTGGAACAACTTTTTCATAGTTGGGATTTTTTTTGCTTTCAGCAGTGAATAGGAAGGCAGGGAGGGCACACATTGTACATATGCAAAGTGTTTCAGCTGTGATGGAATGGGTTCAAGAGAGGGGTTAACTGGAGTGAAGGAAGCTAGCAGGACTCAGTAATGTGGTGAAATGGAGGCAATCCCTCGCTATCAGCATTTTATCAACAATATAACCTTAAATATTCAGTTCATCACTGATTCATCACTTTAATGTTTATCGTGATCCTTTAATACCTTGGTTGATTAGATCTATAAGCTGCTGTAATACAAAGAACTTTGCCCAAGGCAAATTAGAAGAAAAATTAGAGGAGGAGGGGGAAAAGCCCAACATTGATAAAAGGGTTAATTAAGTGAATTGGAAGGGAAGGTAATGTTTGCTTTTTTAAAAGTGGGGTAATTTTACGTTCAGCATAATTTGAAAGTGGTGCATAACCCATAACTGCCTGGGAGTATTACTGCCTTGGAGTGAGGAAAGAAAATAAAGTTCTAAATAATATATGTAAAGCAAATAACTTAGCAGTATGGTATGTTATTAGTAATTTTATATGTGTTTTTGAGGCATTGTTTGACATGATGGTTTTATTAAAAGCTGTTAAAAAAATGTATGGTGATTAGAAACTATGGCAAGGGGGAAAAAAAAGCTTTGTAGGCTTTCAGAGTTGGGTATATGAAAAAAAGCACACAGTTTATCATAGTTCTAGTCCAGCAAAATCCTAGGTGGGAATTTATTATATATCCTTATGTACACTTAAGGGAGATATTTACTGGAATGGATAGTATGTGTTGATGAAGCATATTGAACTAACAAAACACTTACTAATATAGAAGTTATTCACTGTAAAATCTCTACCTGAAGAGTCATTGTAATGATGCCAACATGTTTTAAAACAATCATAATGTTTAAAAATAATTTTTAAAGTCTTTTTGAATTGGGCAAAACTATGCAGGGTTTTTTGTTTGATACATATATTTTCTCTATGCTTCTTAACGGGTAACAATGTTTATTGTGAATTCAATGTACTGACTGAAACTTACGGGGAGCAACGTGGCCAGAATGTAAAACTGAGATTCGTGTTTTAGGAAACAGATGAGGCTTTCCTTTAGCTTTTTGGTCAGTACTTCTGCCATTTCTATGTCAAGCTTAATTGGAAAAGAAAGTAATGATCTAGTACAGTTAGTTTGTGATTTGTATTTCATGAAGAAATGCATACACATTTCTCCTATGTAAACTTGATTGTACTTAGCTGACAGAAAATACTCAACTGGAATCATTATTTGTTCCATTTAAAAAGGTAGTAAGCAAACCCTCCCACTTTTTTTATGTTTATTTACAGATCTGCAACTATGTTGGACCTGCAAAAGTAATTGTCCAGTTAGTAACTAATGGGAAATACGTCCACTTACACGCCCACAGCTTGGTGGGTAAATTCTGCGAAGACGGAGTGTGCACGGTTAACGCAGGACCTAAGGACATGGTTGTAGGGTAAGGCTGGGGACTCCTCTGTAACCTGAGCTGTGAGGGAAGCATCAACACTGTAAAAAGCAATACAAAAATACTCCTAAAGAGGCAGCTCTGTGGAGCACTCGTCTTCACGCTCTGATCTCTGTTCTATTTGTATAATAAATAGAAAATTTAATGGGGTTTTTGTTCACCTTTGTAGAATTTGTCCTAAGCAAGCTCAGTAAGTTTAAGTAACTAATTTTTACTTAGAATTTGTAGAGTTTTAATCTCTCGGTGTGCAGGGCAAATTTGTATTTTTAGTCCATTCTTTAAAACGTAAGTAGTTTTGATCAGAGAAGGGACTAAAATTAGTGTTACTGTTTTGTTGCCATTTTGATCCATGTTTTACTTTTATTGAAACCTATCAACAGAAAGTAATGAAAAGCATTATGAAAATAGGATTAATAAATTTGAAATTAATGCAAGACATGTATAAACATGAAAATACTGCATAAGTCAAACTTTTAAAGTTTAAACCAGGAAGATTGTAGTGAAATTGTAGTTGGCCTGTTCTTGTTTAATTTGAAAGAATAATTGTTTATATCGGTAAATGGAGCTGAAGCTCCCAACCATGTTTTCAGGCTTAGATCAGGTTTCATGCTGGCTGTGAGTTTTAGTTCTGTGATCTCAAGAATGTCTTTGTTGGTGAAGATGATGAAGTTTAAAAAGCTGAGAAGGTTGGGAGAGAGAGATTCTTTTAAACTGTAACTTTTGATGTCCAAGCCCAGTGCACCAACTTCACCGTGCACAACAATTTGAATAGCTTTATTTCAAATGCTCCTTTTCATCTTGAAAAGTTTGGCTCATTTTCTAACCTGTCTTGTTTTTCATCAGATGTTTAGAAACAGCTTTCCTGTCCTCACTTGACCCACATGAAAATTGAGTTATTGTCTTGTTTTCATACTTCCAGATCTAATTGATTTTTAAATGTGCCAGGAGATTTTTACAAAAGCACACATTATATTACGGAATTTTTCATTCAAATAGATACCCAAAGTGTCTTGCAGAATGACCAGAGCCTTGCTTAAAACATTTCCTTTGGAAGATAGTGCACTGTTTTTAGCTTCTTAGCTTGCTCTCCAAACCATTTTGAACAGATGGAGCATACTCTGCTTAACAGACATACAGAATGACATATTAATGTCACTGCCAAGATGCAGCAAACAAAGTGTGACTACCAGGTTTTCCAATGTTTTGTAAGTTGCTTTCACAGTGGAAGTCTTAAACCTGACAGATTACTACTTATGCCCTCGGAAAGTGCACCCATAAGATCACTGTCATGTAGTGGTGGACATTTTACACATTTTGTGATATTGGTTGAATTTTTCTTGATGGAAATTTTCCCTCTAACACTAATAGTGCCTAAGTAAGCCTGTAGAGTCCTTCTGTAGACTTTGGTTGTGTAGCTGCCTCTGGTAAGAGAAAGGCTGCCTGCTGCAGGTCTGGCCTAAAGCATTAAGAAAATACTTCCCTCCATCAAAATTTGGCAGGTTTGCAAATCTTGGAATACTTCATGTCACGAAGAAGAAAGTGTTTGAAACTCTGGAAACACGCATGATAGATGCTTGCAAGAAGGGATACAACCCGGGACTCCTGGTGCATCCGGAACTCAGCTATCTGCAGGCAGAAGGATGCGGAGACAGGCAGCTAACTGGTATGTAGAAATGATAGCTTGGTTTTAATTGATTTTTTACTAAAAACAGGCTGAGCTTCTGAAAACATAGATTCTTAGCCAGAAAAAGACCTTGTGTAGGACAACAGCCAATGTCCATGTGCTTTTAATAGGTGGTGTATTGTTGCCGTGGTTTAGGGAATCTGAAAGGAGGAGTCTGCTGTCAACACATACATGAGAATAGAGAAACTTCCTTCCGCAGGTGCCCGTACAAACCTCTGCACCTATATTCCATTGCCCTTATGCTGTTTGATGAACTCTTAAATAGAGTAATTTTGCATTGCTGCAGCAAGACATTATATCCTTAATTAACTTAGGGACCTCCTTTTGAGAACACTGTTTCATTCAGCTACATTTCACCCATATCCCTGTAAAACCTGTGGTCTGTATTGCTTTCAGGTACTGCATAGAGGGGCCAGCTTTCTTTTTATCACTCTTAACACTAGGAATTATGGTGACCTTAGTGGTGGCCTTCATCCTTTTCACAACCTTTATAAAGTGAGAGCAGAAAATCGTAATTTTCTGTCTGTGCTGTAATTATATAACTTACCTTAAATAAGATGTGATGCACAAACTGCGGGATGATTGCAGTATAATTTGAATAGCTGCTCCTCTGCTTAGAAAGGGAAAACCGGATAGATGCTAAATGTAAAAGAAGACATTTCCTCACTATCCATGCCTTTGGATGTTGGTTTGTTCTCTCTGTTTTGTTAGGGGTGCCTTCCCTTTGTGTTTATTCCTCTGTCTGTCAATTCCAGAACGAGAGAGAGAAATCATCCGCCAGGCAGCCATACAACAGACCAAGGAAATGGATCTCAGCGTGGTGCGGCTCATGTTCACAGCCTTTCTTCCTGACAGCAATGGCAGCTTCACACGGAAACTTGATCCTGTTATATCAGATGCAATATATGACAGCAGTAAGTATATTTGGCTTTAATTACTTTTTTAATAAGGGGCAAGCTTTTGTACATACAGAAATGACAGGTAGATATTGCTGTACACAGTCTCATCTAGCCCTGCCTGCCTGGTATTTGATGAATAACGAGTAAGTAGCCCATGGATGATTATCCCCATGTCTGTCCAAGTACATACGGTATCAATCTGGGTTTAATAGATGGTGATGTAAGCCACAGAGGAAGATTTTATTTTTCTGTTAGCATGTTTAATCCTGCCACTTTTATTATGAGGATTTTGTAAATTCTTGTTATATCCATATGAAGGGCTTGAATTTTGCAGAGTTCTCAGCTGCTTTCTGTGACAAAGTGTTGTCACATTAGATGTGAGAAAAAAAATTACTTTGCTTCTATCTTTTTTGAGAATTTGACACCTTTCAGTTTTGCAGACCATCTGCTTGTCCGTATTTTAAAAGATAACCACAGTTCTCAATCCATTTCCTTTAGATCTGTCAATATTTTTACAACATCCCTCTATTTGTCTTTATTCAAAGAGAATTTTTTCACTTCATGTTTTCTCCTGTGCTATTAAATTATACTGACTCATCTTACTTGAACCCTTTCTGCTGCCTGAGTTTTCCTTCCTGAGGCTGTGGATTCCCATGCTCTTGATAGTCGTTCTGTAATGACTCAGAAAAAGTACCTTTTTTTTTCCTTTGTGCACCAGTTGTGTCTATATCGTTGCTTTTTAAGGACAAAGTCTAGATCAAAAGCTATTAAATGCAACTACTCTACTGCAGTCTGCTCCTTGCTGTTAATTGGGAAATGTAGTGGTGTCAAAAATTCTGTCCTAAACTAAGGAGACAAACAAAGGGGACATTTTGTATGCATGTTTCTGCTGTTGTAAGTTGCTACACAGATGTCAGTTACTAGTTTCTGATCTCCCAAGGTGACTTCTTGATTGCTAATTTCAGAAGATTTTTCTTGGGTTTTGTTTGGGGGGTTTTTTGAATACTTCATTGGCACCATTCAAGTGTCCTTTGCAGAACAGACATAACTTGTGGTACCATAACTTGCCTGTCACAGCTGCTTTCACTTATCAGATGATGGTTCTGTGTTGAGGACCAATAGTTGTCTCTTGATGCCTCTACTAGGATCTGTGGACATGGGCTTTTTTGTCACAGTCCAGTGTACTGGCCAGAAACTGACATGCTTTCAAGTAAGCCACAGTATAAAGCAAAGCACTACAGATAGTGAGAAACAGGAAACAGCTCTCAAGAGTGCTGTTATGTCAGAAAGCAGGGAAGAAAAAATTACATTCTCTTGTATGGCCCTGTTGTCATAAAATGAGTATTAGTGCAGGGTCCTGGATGCAGTTCGCTTCTGGGTTACTTTGCTAGTGCAGTAATTGTGCTGGAATGGCTGGGACCTTGTTTTGTAGTTCACAGTTCAGTCAAAGCTTAGAAGATATGAGATTGTCTTTTGTATGAAAAGCCCTTGATTTATTCATGTTTAAAAAAACACAAACAAATTCAGGCAGTTTGTATTGGAAGCTTGTCTTTCTATTGCATTTCTGTGTGTTGTGCTTGGTTGGGTTTTTTTAAATCTAAATCTGTTTTGAAGGTAAATGTTTTTTTTTAATCTTCCCTTTCAATAGAAGCTCCCAATGCCTCCAACCTAAAAATCGTAAGAATGGACAGAACAGCAGGGTGTGTGACAGGAGGGGAAGAGATTTACCTGCTGTGTGACAAGGTTCAGAAAGGTAAGAGTCACGAGTATTGTGAGGCACACCAGGGTGTTCATCTGGAGTACACATGAAGCCTGCTGTGCTGTCTTTAGCGTTCTCTCACTCTGATAGTGCAGCAGGATTTGTAAGCACTCAGCCTTTCTGGAAGTCAAGCCAGCAGTCCAGAGATTTAATAAATCAAAATAGTCTATTGCAAAGCAAATTCACCTTGTCTTGCCTCCACTGAGACCATGTGATCATCTTTGTTCTTCTCAAGTTTCTGCCCTTGCCCATGTTCTGGAATTTTGAGGGGTGGTGGATACTGGGTGATGTTTGACTCCATTAACTAACACCAGCTCTGAATTACTCTGAAGTTTCCGATTTATTATTAAGTTCCTGATGGTAAAGAGTAAGTAGGAGCATTCTCTGTTAGCCATGGATGGGAGCTCAGCACTGCTGCTAATAACTTCACTTTTATATGCTTATGGTAGAGGTTACTGAGTGTAAACAGATACTTCCCATAGGTTCGTTTTTTCTGCTCATGGCTTTGAATGTGTCAGAATTCGGCAGTGTGGATTACGATACTTTGTTTTTGTATTGGAAGATAACAGTTAAATGTGGTTGGTTATATCTGAGCTAAGTAAAAAGAAAAAAGATGGGAGCGAGTGAGATCCTTTGTATTTTTCAGCTACAGGTAGTACTTGGGACACCCTGGTGTAGATTACATGGTAGAGTGGGTGTCCTGTTCTCATCTGTTTGGAATCAGTCCCTGCACATGTAGTTAAAACCACAGTGACATTTTCTGTTGCAGGCTGTCCTTTTCCATCTCTCTTTCTTGTAAATGCCCTTCTACCACTTAGGGAAGAGAGAAAGCTTTGGGGGCTTTTAGGGACTTTGAAAGAACTATTTTCCTTCAATAGTGCATCTACCCTCTGCCATCAGAAGGACTGAGATAAAACATAACTCTTACGCACAAAATAAATAAATAAATGTCTGACTCAGTGGAAGCCCTGAGGTGGGGTTTCCCCTCAGCCAGATTGGGGTTTCCCCTGACCTCACTGCCTTAAGAAACCTCCTGCCTGAAGGAACTTGAGCATGCAGGACAGCAGGACTGGAAGTGGTGGTTCACAGTCTTTAGACTAGCAGGTGGTGGACCAGGGGAAGCAGTCTGTCTGCTACAGAAGCTTGTCCTGCATCAGTCACCCTAAGACAGAATAGGCTTTTTCTAGCTTTTTCTCACCAGCAGTGCTGTGGAAGGAATTTACTAGTGTGATGCTTTTTCCTGAAAATACAAATAAATAAATACAAAGAGAATGAAAGAAAATTTGTTTAGAGGAACAGAAGCCAAATGCCATGTTTCTGGCTGTGCTGTTTGGAGGGTGAAGGATCCCTGCTGACACGCTGCTCACTCAACACCCGCCAGGTCTCCGAGCTGCAGCCTCCACCGTGGCACTCTGCCAGCAGCAAGCGGAACTTGAACCGTGGCACTTCAGGTTTTGCTACAGTTTTTTGAACTGAAACTGTTGGAGGAGAGAGGGTGGTTTCTACATTTCACGCTTCAAGTTCTCCCCTCCTTACATGTTTGTTCCAAATAAGGCTCCTCTGGAATGTTTTATAACCCTAGAATAGGAAGATGATGTGAACCTAGTTCTCTTTTTACAGCTCAGTAAATAGCAACTTCAGTGAAGTCATTAGGATTAGGCTGATCTAAACTTGATGTCGAAAATGGGTTAGTTCTGCTGTTTTCATAAAACAGATAAAAGTAATTGATGTATTTATTGTGTAATATTGTCATCCAGCCAAAAAGTAGCCATGTTGATTTTTATCTGAAATAACCATAGCCAAAAGTTAAACAAATGCACGAGCATCCCAGCATCTTTCATTCTTTGCAGATGATATTCAGATACGTTTCTATGAAGAGGATGAGAATGGTGGTATATGGGAAGGCTTTGGAGATTTTTCTCCTACGGATGTACATAGACAGGTAAGTAATAGAACATTCCTAATTTGTTAATGATTCTCCCATCTCTGTAAGACAGGATTATATTATAGTTAGTAAATTAGATAAAAGCATCTGTATCCCATACTGACCTCTTCTTTGGTTGGTTACTTCCCAATAATAATAAAAACTTAACAGTTCTTTAAAGACATCTGTTAGGTAACTAGGAATACTGTGCAAGGAAACTGGGAGAAAGCCCCATTGCTTTAACATGCACCACTGTAAATTTGGATCGGATATATAAACAGCTTTGAGAGCTCCTGTGAACATGCTGAGAAAGCCACAGAAGAGATGCTAAAGGATGAGGAGACAAACAGTGCAGTACTGACATACGGGATGTGGTGGCACTCAGCATGGCAGTTCTGTCTTTCCCAAAAGCCTTTAGGACTCAACCTCAGAAGTGAAACTGAAAACTAAAATGGAAGTTTATTGTTGTAACAGCCCTTTGCTCTGAACTTTAGCCTCCCAAGCTGTAAACACCTACAAAATAGTGCAAATGTAAAAGCCAAGCTGTCAAAAGCCATGCTTTGTGATAGATATGCTTATCTTTGTTTCCTTCACAGTTTGCTATTGTGTTCAAAACACCCAAGTACCGAGATGTCAATATCACAAAGCCAGCATCCGTATTTGTACAACTGCGTAGGAAATCTGATCTAGAAACAAGCGAACCAAAGCCTTTTCTCTACTATCCGGAAATCAAAGGTAACTCATTAAACCCATTTTATAGATTGGGAACAGAAACTGTAGGGTCCCTAGGAATGTTTTTAATAAGGTAGGACTGGTTGGATGAGGACTTCTTGGTTTTAGCTGTTATTTTCAGAAAATATATTTGCCTCCTTGTTTTGTGCAGAGTCAGTATGCAGTGTGATAGCTTTATGCTGGGTTTTGTAGGTGTTGTAGGACTGGTAGGCAGTAAATCCATGCGTATTTTCCGAGTGAGGCTTGTTCCCTGCACGTTACCTATATGCACACATGCCTGTCCATACAGTAGATGGCACTCTCTTCCTCTGAGTTTCTGCCAGATAACACCTGAGGAGATTTTACTGTCAGTACTTTCAGATTAAACCTTAAATCAAAGCCTGTTTGGTGCTTGGTGGAAAAGGTACATATTTTGCAGTTCTCACCTTTTACCATCACGCCAACGTCAATGATGGTTCTGAATTTTCCAATTGCCTGTACTAGTTAAGTAAGCCCAAGACATGTCTTGTGAGAGCAGGGAAAGTGCTGTTTCAGTCTCCTGTGTTTAAAATTTTAGTAGCTTAGCAGAAGTAGAATAGTTGGCATAGGGCCTGCTTCCTAAATTATTAGTGAAAAGAAGTTTAACCAGCAGATCTGTGCCCTTTGAAGTCTGCATTTGAGATGTTTGGCGGGAATGGCATTGGCAGTCACGGTTTTAAATACCAATAATGTTGATGATATGGAAATGCCTTGAGGCCCAAGTCATAATTGGTGTTTCATTGTATTAAGATTATCTTTCTGCTTAGCAGTTTACCTGCCTGCAGGACACACTACTGAGTTCTAATCTTGCATGTTTTCTGTGCATAAGGTAGAGCCGTGTTGAATTCAATTCCCTGTCAAAATCTCTAAAATACATGTGCATTAGTGGTGAGAGACTCAGCACAGCTGAGGAGGGTGGTGGTCCAAGTGAGTCTACTTAACAATTGTTAGAATAAAATAGCTGAAAGCATGAATTCACAAAAGCTTCCAGAGTTGCCAGAAGATTTCTTCTCAGTAATGATTTCAGGAACCTCTTGCACAAGTGTTAAGGGAAGTGAAGTGTACAACTGCAGAGCAAAGTTGCCAGATTTGAAGCAAACCTCTTTTATGTGCCTCTTAAACGAGTAAAATTAGCTCAACACTGTTATGTGCATTTTCAGATCCCCTATACAACCTATTAATGAAATTACCATTTAGGAACTATGTTTTTCCCTTGTTGCAAATGTTCCCACAAACTCAGACACACGTGTGTGGATTTTTTTGTTTCTCTGACTAGATTGGTCTCTAGAGTTTTCTCTCCTTGTCAGTGTGAGTATGCCCGATGTGTGCATGCATACTTACTTACACATCATGTGTACCTGGAAACAGTGCACGTGCATTTGTCTCATGTATTCAGCTGCCTCATCAGATGCACTGACTGATATGCCTGTGCATGACATTTCTTGTTGTCATATGGCTGTTGGAAACTACTAGGTGGTTTAATAAACAAATGATATTTTGTTCTTTTCCCAGCAGTTTTACTGGATTTTATCCCATGTCATGTTTGTATCCCTATTTTTATAGCTCTTGTCATGTCATTTTCACTTTCCTCAGTCATTGGGATAGTCCTTTTAAATCTTGGTGTTTTGCTTTCCAGGGGGGCCAAGTCTTATTTTGTACTTATACTATAAAATACATTTAGGCTTTTTTTTTTTTTCCTACTGCTAATCAGCATGGTTTGACTTTAATATGTCCCTGCCTGAAAATAAGTTGTTTTTGTTCTAGTGGCTGTTATGATAGTTTAAGTAAATCATTTCAAGCAAGCACGGTTTTCACTATTTCTTGCCATCCCTTAAACAAAAGTTCAAAGGGCACTGCAGGTATTCTGCACTGTTGAAACTCAAAGTGCCTTGTGATCCTCTGATAAGGCTTCATTTCTGAAGTAGATTTGCTTGGAAGAAGAGCCTGTGGTTATAGTCCCCAAAGGCAAATTTTCTTGAACAAATTTGAGGTTTGGAGCACTTGTGCTGATTCATGACTTGGCTTAGACATGGAAGAATTTTGGGACCACTGATCTCCAGGGCTCTAAGCACTCGAGACACTTTTGGAAAAAGCTCTGAGCCCCACAAGACATCTCCACATATGTCCCCCAAGTCTGAGCACAAGGCACTGACACAGCTGAGACCATGCAGACCCAAGCAATGCTGCTGGTCTGACTGGGGACTTGGCAGTGGCTTGTTTCTCAGAAGACTTCTCACTGCTCCACTACATAAAAAGATTTTCTGCTATTTGGAACTTGAGGAAGGCTGACTCTTCTACCACACTCTGCATCTTCCTTTGTAAACTTGTAACTGTACTGATGCTGTCTGTATGCACACCCTGTGCTGTGCCTGGCCACCAGCAGGACTGAGTCCCTGTTCTCTCTGTTCCTTCTATCCCAGATAAAGAAGAAGTGCAGAGGAAAAGACAGAAGCTCATGCCGAACTTCTCCGATGGCTATGGTGGAGGCAGTGGTGCCGGAGGTGGTGGCATGTATGGAGGGGCAGGTGGTGGTGCTGGCTCTGGTAAGGCAGCAGGTGTGGGCAAAGAGGGAAAAGGGTTCTACTTTGAGAGCAGGACAGACATTTATACTGATTTTTAAAATGTAATGATGATTTTGTCTCCTCTTAGGCAAATAAGACTTGACTTTGTTGCCTTTCATAGTGTTAATTCAGTCAAGCATCTCCTTATTCTAAACACTTCATCATCCCCTTTGTGTTCCCACTGTGGAAGCTTTGTTGCTTCCTAAGGTCTTGAAGGCACTGACATTCATAAGACAGCTTAGTTACCTACCATTTTGGATGCCTAAAATTAAACAGGTTCTGAATTATTTCTTGGATCTTGAGTGGAATTTGGCAAATAAACCCTGTTAGTGCAAAGAACTATTAAAAAATCAGAGATACTATTTAGTAAATTTTCTACTGTGCTCTATCTGTTGAAGTCAGAGTATATCTGATATGCAAGATCATGAGAACATTGCTTTGGTTCTTGCAGCAGAGCATTAAAAACCTATAGGTCAGCAAATGTCACCTGAACCATAACCCTTGTTTTAGAGCAGGGAATAGAGCAGCAGTTTTCAAATTGCTACACGTGTTGCTAGCAGCACACGTATAGCATAACACCAGAATACAAATCTGTTGTACTCACAAAGATCCAAAAGCACAGAGGCAGCTTGTGATGTTTGAGAGGAGTTAGAGGAAAGACTCAGTGATACTACATTTGTGTGGTCTTATGGATATTGGGATAGAGTGTCGCTAGCCAACCACTTAGAATTTCTTTGGATTTTTGAAGGGGTAGGGGAGAGCTCACCTTTAGCCTGGAAAATTTATTGCATGGAATAAAGCAGAAGATATGCAGAAAACAAAAACTCACTTCTTTAGGTTCAGTGTTCTCACTGCTTTAGGATGTAATTCTATTAATTCTTAATCTTTTTCCTTTCTCTAGGGTTCAGTTTTCCTTCATATGGATACTCTGCTTTTGGAGGGATGCATTTCCACCCTGGCACAACAAAGTCCAATGCTGGCATGAAACATGGTAACAGCAAAAATATCTTTCTTCCAACAGTTGAATTGATTTTGACCTGTAATTTCATCTACAGTGTGAGCCAAAGTGTCAGGCAGATCTAGCTAAGCATGCCGGGGAAGGCCTCTTCTTGAACCTCTGGCAGCAGAGGGGGTTTGTGGAGATTACTGCCCTGCTTCTCTTTTTTCCTCTCCAAGCGTAGTTCCTTTTTACTGTGCAGTCCTGAGAAGCAGTCACCAAAACCCCTCCATGTGGCCTCTGTATTCAGTGTATTGTTTCAAGCAACAGCCCTTTTGCTTGCTTGAATGTGCTGATTACAGGTGACCCAAGGACTAGACCACCAAAAATGTATCTTCCTTTGTTGCCACTGTCTGGTAGTGCCCAGAGAACTCAATGGAAAAGGTTAAATTAATAGTAAGGACACACTTGGCTTCCTAAAATAGGAATGTAATTTCAGATGTACATGTTGAATACTCCATAGATATTTCCAGAGTCTCAAGGATGAATTTGCTGTTAGGAAAAAAAAAATGTATCTGAGTAATTCTGCTAGATTTCGCGTGAGTACTTCAGACTTACATTCTTGTACCATAAAAAGAGAGGTAAATCTGTTGTAATATAGAAAAGCTTTTTTTAAAGTAGAGGCTGTCAAAAACTTAACATCACTTTAGAGCAAGTCACATCACTATGGCTCTCCATGTGTATTGGCATCTGGAATATTGTGATTCATGAGTTTAGTGATAAGTTTTACATTAAAGTAAATTTTTGTATTGATTTTTCAGGGTTTGGTTTTGTCTAGTTGAGTTTTATCACTTGTATTTAAAAAGGCTACAGTACTGGACACTAACAATTCTAATTTTTGTTAGAAGGTCTATCAAATTGCACAGCTGAACAAGACAGGAAGAGCTCTGATAAACAAAGTGTCAAATGGGACATGAAACATGATGTGAAGGTGGAAGCCATGGAGAAGACTGAGTGCAGAACGTCTGCCATTAATGAGGAGAAGGAGGATTCTGTTTCTTCCTGTAAAACTGAAGTAAGCGAAGCAGATTGCAGGTGGCAGGGTAAGTGAACAAGTAAATGTATTTAGGGTAAATCAAACTGCAGTAAGGACAAAGCAAGTATTAAAGGTCTGGAAACTCCAAAAATGTCTGCTTGCTGTTTTCAGAACACAGTAATGCCTCCTGGAGTAAATAGGAGGGATTCCATTCCCCCAGATCTAAGGTGCCTCCCCCTATCTAGTTTTGTAGATAATCTTCCACCTTTGTACTGACACTGGGCACTTGAGCTTCTGCTTGTCATGCAAGGAGATGAGACAGTTTTGCCTGCTAGGCATGTTTAACACTGCCTTTTAATAAATTTGTGTGAGGAAGGAATGCTGCAAGCAGGGAAGGCAGATGGAATATAACTCAGCAGCTGACTTGACTTTTGATATTTGAGAGACTTTAGTGGATGAGTTACTGGATGTAAGGATGACTGTTGCAGAAGTTCTTCCCTGCAACACAGTTAAAATTCGTTCAAAGTAGCATTATAGGTTTGAATTTAAAATGTAAATTTGCCAAATGCACAGTAAAATAGCTGTTGGGTAGCAAAGTGTTATGCATCAAACTGAAGCCTAAAAATTTTTGCTTTTTATATATTTGTAGCTTTCTACACCATTAGTACATTAGTACACCAGTAGTATTGGTTATACAGTTCCTGGTATTTTGCCTACCCTTTCTCTTAGATTTTAGAGTAATAAGCTAACCTTCTAACACACTCCTGAAATACTATTTAGTCCTATTTTCAAGTAAAGGACCTACACGAAGAACATTTTGTTTTCCAGTCAGAATCTTAGAAGACATAATAAGAAGTGGGGCAAAGAAGCCCTGGACCAATTCCAGTGGGGCAGTACCCAGGAGAAAAATTACCAAATCAACTGCTCTTCTAATTGGACAGTGTTTGTTAGATATGATAATTTGTTAAACTTACAAAAAATTGGACGATCCATTACCGGATGTGCCCATAGCCCATAACTATGGACGCACCTGGAAGCTTCTAATAAAGAACTGCTTTTTTATCTTACCATTTTAATACTGTTGCAAAGGGTTTTTGTCTTTTGATTTCAGGTGACAAAACAAAAGGAGGAGGAAGGCAAGGGTAGTCAACAGAACTGGTTTAGCAGCAGAGTTCAAAAATAGATAAAGACTACAAATCATCCTTTCCCAGACAGCGAGACATGCATTTCCTGGATTGTTTTTTAAAACAGTTGATAGATACTTTAAAGGATTTGAGTAATCATGCTTAGCATAAAATGAAAAAACAGTAGTTGGACTAGAGAGACATGGTAGTGGTAGAAATTGAGCAGGAAGGAATTTTTTGGGTTTGGTTTTTGGTGCAACGTAATCTAGATCACTTTTGTTATTCCCTGGATCAGCGAGAGGCCACATTACCTTGTGTGTGTCAGCCCTGTCTGACACTTGCTATTAACAGCACTAGAAACTGTGGCTTGGGAATCCAAAGTGGCACAGTAGATGGGCTGTAGTTGTGAACACCTCCAAGGTGTAGCATCTTGTGATCTGAGAACAGATGGTGCTCTTGAGAAAAGCTGAAGCAATCTGCTGTTTGCAGTTTTGGTTGTGTGATAAATCCCATGACTGGTTCAGAGAACAAAATCTTGTGCTGATATGAAGAAATAATAATGTCCATTTAGCTGTTGTGAAGGAGAGGTCTGAATTGTTTACCAGTTTTCCAAGCAATGAACATTGTAGGCAGGAAGTTGACCATTTCTTTTTTTATCTATTGTAATGGCATGAAAGGAGGCAATTTCTAGCTCCAGAGTATACAAAGAATTGGTGCAGAAGAACAGGCTCCATAAAATAGCTACTGCAGGCTAGACTAAAAGATGCATGTAATATTTTGAAAGATATCTTTCCTGCGTGTTTGATATGGAAAACCAGGGCGTTTCAGCATCGAGTTCTTTGATCTTTGGAAATGTGTATAACGAGAAGAGACTGAATTGCTTAACACCCTTTACCCTGAGTATGTATCCTGAATATTACATATTTAGTGTTGAGAGGTAAATAGCAAATACAAATCTATCAGCCCAGGCCTACAGTACAGCAGCCATAGGGATGTACTGGCCAGAACAATAAGCTTCGTGGACAGCTGAGTAAGTCTTTGCCTTACAGGAATGATGTGTTCGTGTTCATCAGGGATACACTTCTGACCCAGTCTAAATGCCTGGTTTTGTGTAGCTGGAAATCCTGGCTATTGTCTCCCCATGTGTGCTGTAAATGACACAGTCTGTTGTATTTGTTTGCTCTTAGTAATTCCCAGCCTTACAAGGTTTTATAGAAACATGAAACTGTTCAAAATACAGGCTGGTTTCAGAAGATACTGCTTTACAGAATGACGCCGTAGTTTCAGAGTTCATCTGTTTCATTTTCACTAGTTTCTTGCTGATACAGAACCACAGAAGTATTGACAGAGCAGCCAGAGTTACTTTTTTCCGCAAATGAGTTTCTTTTCTCTCCTTTCTCCCTTTTGCCTCCCCACCATGACAACTTCTGCTTTTTGAAATCTCAGTGACTGTCCATTTTATAATTCTAAAATCAGAATACAAATACTAAGCGTTGTAAAAAGTGAAATGTCTTAAACAGGAGAACAGACTCTCTGTGCTGCTTCTGTAAAGCAGGCTAGATTGCATGATTTGAGTTGGAGGAGGAGTGCAAAGCCCTGCATTTATTCCATAGCTTTTCTCTGAGCTTCTCTGCAATATTTGATGGGTCACTTAGGCTTCCTGTGCCTCAGCTTCTTCAAGGCAAAACTACTTGGACCTGCAAGTTCCAGATCCAAGTTCTGCTCCTTTGGTCTCATTACACACAACTGCACATCAGTGCTGTTAATTCAGTGCCAGTCAAACCAGAGGGAGCTTCCAGATTTGACTATTCTCAGGGTTCCTGCTGCCTGAATGCTCAGCATGCACCTAGTTTTTCTTCCAAGGCATTCATTCCCTGTGTCCTTATCTCTCAGAAGTAATTAGCAACCATCTCAGTGAAGCAGTGAATCATGCTTGGTGGTGTGCATTTTGTATTTCTGTGACAGCACAAATGCCTGTCAAAAGTAGGTGGTGTTCCAAGGAAAACAACTGAACTGATGTAGACCAAACTTTGTGTTGCAGATGCTCTGTTCCTGGAGAAGGCCATGCAGCTTGCCAGGCGTCACTGCAACGCTCTCTTCGATTATGCCGTAACTGGAGATGTGAAGATGCTGCTGGCAGCTCAGCGCCATCTCACCGCTGTCCAGGATGACAATGGAGACAAGTGAGTTGACCACACTGCACTTAGTGGGTTGAAACCGATGGGTTTGAGGGCAGAATGGTGTAGTCATTTTTTTCTGTCCCTCACGGGTGCCAATCACCAATGGCACCACTGCTTTAATCAAATAAATACCACTCTCCTTTCTGCTGTTTGGGAGAGGTACAGCTGTGATTTAGACATTTTTGTTTCATTTGCAAAGAAGTCACGTACACCATAAAGTTCATTGATCCAGTCAGAATCACTGATACCTGTCAGGAAGTAATCTGGTCATTGAGGGTATGTTGAGCATGTTGTGAGTTTTGAGTTTCTTTGCCCTTTTTTACTTAAAATCTTGACTAAGCATGAAGTGCTGTGCTTGCATACATGGTGTATGGGGATCCTCAGCTGCGTGCTGAAGGAGAGTGCCCTTTTTATTCCATGCAAGTCCTTAAGTCTTCATAGGATGCTTCAAGTAAGAGATTCACCAGGAGATGTAGAAACAATAGCTGGAGGGTCCATGCTGCATTTCTCCCACTGACACCAGGTTATTCCCAGAGGACACTGTTTTGCTCTTGCTTATGTCTGTACTGCACTGTTGTCTTCTAAGGGATTGCACAGATGTTCATGGCAGACTTGGCTGCTAATATTTGCACATCAATCCTTCATTAATGTGAGCCTGGAGGGAAATCCACTTTGTTCCTCTACAACCATGCAGATTCTGTGGAACTCAGACTGAAGTACTGTGAGGAACTAATGATCAGTAGTTATTTAAAATGAAATTCAGCAGAAGCGGATCTGAACATAGACAAAGATAATCTCTTGAATAAGCAAGTGGCACTATCACATCTTCACTTTTTAGCTGGCAGGCCCTGTGCAATCACCTGCGTTTCCTTAAATTGTAGTGTTTTGAACAGTAGAAGCCAAATAAGCCTCAAAGTGTCCAGCTAGAAGGAAAATTTCAAGTGACCAAGACCTTTATCTCACTGTTCAATTACTCTGAGAGAGTTTACTGCTTTCACTCCATTTTCAGTGAAAATAGGCCTCAGATTACAGACAGAGGACTGCACAACCAGAGAGATTCAGGGCATTTTAACTTAAGTTAAAATACTTTTTACAATGATGATAGTTGTTTTCTTCCTGAATCAAGAAGTATGTGCAATTATGTGAGGCTCAAGTTCATGCTGCCTTTCTTCTGTGATGGATTTATTCTGTGAGCATGTCATACATCTGTATTACTTCACAACTTTTTAACAAAGCAAAGCTTTGGTGATTGTCTTCCAGCTCTCTCTTAGGGGAGAAGGAAAAGGTCAAAATTAATTAATAAATTGCCCCAATTTTCACTTCAATCATTAAAATTGTATGGCAACTAGCAAGTTTTTGAGTAAGCCTTTAAAAAAATGTTGCTGTCAACTATTGAGACAGAACTCAGCAACCTGTGATTAGTGTATATTTACAGTGGACACTCAGTAACACTGGCTCTGTAGATATCTGATGGCGCTACAGTGGTGCTCAATGCATTTTTTCATGTAGGAATATTTAAGAAATCGAACTGACCTTTCATGGCCTAGTCAGCAGCATCACATATAATGGTAGGGTAAAATTAAAATACTTGCTGCTGAAAAGAAAACTAAAAGCAGTAGAAGAACAAATGTGTTTCTGAAGTGAGATTTGGAAATAAAATGTCAGCATGATACAGAGCATAATAAAAAGCATCTATCAGACCAAAGGAACAGCTGTTTTTCCAGTAATGGTATCACTGTTTGAACAGCACAGGAGAGTTGAAGGAGGCAAGGTGCCATGGTACTTCCAGTGGCAGTGTATAGAATCAATAAAAAACCCTTTAAGGATGAGTTTGGTTTGTAAGTTAGATTTTTTTTCCTTTTTAAAAAATATCTTCTGGTTTTCACTGCTCTCCATCTCAATTTCAAGATGACTCCTTGCTCTGAATGGCACGGAACTTCTTTTTATTTTTCTGACAAAAATGTGAATCTGAGACTATTCAGGTATTTCTGGGGTGGCATAACAGACATACCGTATGTCCCGTGCTGATACTTTGTGTCAGCAGCAACTTGCTAAAAAGATGAGTCTAGAAGTTGGCCAGCATCTGCTAAGGAAGTGCTTGGCAGGATATGTTTCAAAACAAAGGGCATGATTTTCAAATGAAATCTCAAGCGAACAAGGCAAATGGAGCTCTGTGGGACACGGGTGATGAGATTGACAACCTGGTTTTTTTCCTGGTGCCATGCTGCACATCCAGCCACTCAGGCTGGTAGTGAGGGACCTGTCTCTGAAAAAAAGCACAGGAAGAGCCATTACAGTAACCCAGTAGAAGTGAAGTGGTGAAGTGTCTTGTTATGCAGTCACTCAGGTCTGAAAACAGGTGCTTTTTTGGCATGATGCCTCTGGCCACTGCTGCAGATCCTGTGGTTATTAGTCACTGGGCCTGAGTCCTTAGTCATTTTTCTGTTTGAAAATGAAATAAAGAAAAATCCACAGATCTGGGGAAACCCCCAAGGGAAAATCTGCTTTGGTGGCAGAGAGGCCTGTGGAAATTCTGCAGGAAGGTTTAGACAGTAAGAAGTGTTTATCTGCTGCATAATTCAAAATATGAAAAAAAGGCAAACCAGCAGAGAATCTGAGGATTTCTGAAACAATTGTTTTGTGCCACACATTTTGTATATTAGCCTAGTAGTAAAGTTATGCTGAGGGCCAGCAAAAGCCATCCTGAGTTGGCTTTTGTGATTGAAGGGTTAAGCAGTTACCTTCTGACCTTCTTTTTTCAATGCTGGAATTCATTTTAGGTGTTGGCACTTAGTGTTGGAATCTTTACGTCTTTTAGTCAAGTGTTTGTATCAGAATGCAGTCAGATATACAGCAAAACCCTGAAATTTCTGTAATAAATCTGACAACAGTGTGAATTTGTTAATCTGTTTTTTGTTTGTTTCAGTGTCCTTCATTTAGCAATTATCCACCTTCATAGTGAGCTGGTGAAAAGCCTCTTGGAAGTGATGCCCGATTTGAATTACAATGACATCATTAACATGAGAAATGACCTCTATCAGGTGCGCAGTTGTGGGGGTGTAAGTGTTGCTGATTGTTCAGCCAGTAAAAAAGAAACTGCACAACTTGCTGTCAGTGGGAAGAGATCAGACTGATGCAAACAAGTTAAGAAACAAGGATATATTAGAAAGTGGTGGAGGAAAGAGAGCATGTTTTCACTGGTTTAGTCCATAACTCTCGTTGATACGAACAGAAATGTCTCCATGGGTTAAATATGGAACAGGCCAAAACCAGTAAATTCTTCAGTTCATGGCTTCAGTATTTGGCTTCTCTGTTACTAAACGAGAGGTATGGATTACTGTGTGCCAACTCCGGGCTCTTCTGACTTTTCTGACACTGGTTAACTTGGGATCATGAGTCAGCTCCTGCGTCATCAGTCATCTGTAGGCATGTATCTGTAGGCACATGTGGAAGCCATAATAACCTATGCCCTTCCTAAAGCCCAGATTGTATTTGTGCCCATCACGTGAGCACCAAGATTTCCCTTTCATTCCTACAGCAACTGAGAAAAGCCCATCCCCTTGTCTTTTACCTAGGAGGAAAAGAACTGCCAGGCAGAATTCTATCTGCTCAACTTTAGTCTGGCCTGTTTGTATTGTAACTCAGGTTTTAGAAAGAGCTGTGGGAACCTGCCTGGAAAATAATCTTTTTAAAAGAGATTGTGCACACCATTCAGCAGCACTCTGACACTTGTGTCACTTGTTTTCCTGTGAACAGTAAAGGCAGGTTTTAATTCTGCACAGGTAGTCCCAGAAGGTTTATTTTAACTTCTTTGTTTTCCTTCACATTTTTATGTTTATATAAAGCAAGTTTGAAATATGGAGGCTGCTGAAAGTAAGCAGAAGACTCTGATTGAATTCTGTGCCCTGTGTTTAACAGAAACAGGAAGCAAAGATGTGCTCCACAAGGAAATAAATTCCTGACTACCAGTACCTCTACAGCTCTTCCTGCCTTCAACTTAAACCTTAAGCAAGTGATGGGAGATAATGTAGGCTTGAGCTAGAATTTTCCTTCTCTACAGATATTCTGAAAGCTGACATATACCTTATAGATGCAGCAATTAATTGCAAATGTGTTGACAGATCTATTGACAAACACAAGCTTATTGTGCAGAGCTGGAATTAGTCTTTTGTTTTTTTTTTGAGTCCTCCGTTAATATAATGGCCCAGAAACAGAATCTTACTTAATTTTTAAATTATTTTAGTATTGGAAATACGTTTCACTAGAATGCTTACTGTTTAAACACATGCATTTGAGTGTGTTCTGTGTGATGCTGCTCAGAAGCAAGACTGACAAGAACACAGGATGCAACCAGCCTTTGTGAGGTCCCAAAACCTCTTGGCCTGAGAGCTGCTCAGTGCTGCAGGTGCACAAAAATGTGCAATGTGCAAGTGGGATCAGCTAGTTCAACACACACTGCATAAATGCACAGTTGTTCTACAGTCTGACAAGTGTGCAGAACTGCAGGATTTTCTTCTTTTCTGTGCAGCCATTTTGAGGGACAAGGAACTCCTATGCCCATGGCTGCAAATCTCTGATTCAGGAGCAAAATGAGAGCATTTCTAAAGAGCATTCCTAAATGAGGTTCACTGCTCAAGGCAGATCTGAGCAGGGCCTGGAAAGCATGTGTGCTCCCACTGTGGCAGTAACTTGGCGATGGGGCAGCTGGAAGCAGGGTTACAGTGTGTGGGGGGCACAGGGATTATCTCATTTCCCGAGTCCCTTGCACTGCAATGCTCTAATAGCCAGGTCAGTGCCCTGGCTTATAGAATAGGCAACATCTTTGTTCTTCCCAAAGTCCAACTGCTGACATTGGCATGGCAGCTTTTATTTCCAATAAGTAGAAACCCTATTTGTAGTGTTCAGTAGAAAAGAATGTACACATAGGCAAGCTTTTATTTTCTGTTGGCTTTGGAGCAGTGTAACATCTTCTCAGGCTAGGAGCTTTTATGGGTTTCAGAGATTTTTGTAGAAGTGACATAGCTGTTGCTTATCTTCTCATGGCTTGCTTCTGTCACTTGCAGACCCCCCTGCACCTGGCAGTAATCACAAAGCAGGCAAAAGTGGTGGAAGACTTGCTGAAGGCTGGAGCAGATGTCAGCCTTCTGGATCGCCACGGCAATTCTGTCTTACATTTAGCTGCTACTGAAGGAGATGACAAAATTCTGAGTCTACTCCTCAAGCATGAGAAGGTATCTCCGATGGTCAACCTCCCCAGTGGTGAAGGTATGGAAAGATAATGGCTGTATTTTACACTGACCTACTAGACAAACACACCTCAATTCCTGCCAACTCCGTGTTTCTACACAGGCAGACACAGACCTTGAAAATAACATCTTTCCCCATTTTGCATATGCTGTCCTTGGTTTTTATATGCCTGCAGGCATAGATGAGAGAACACAGACATGTCAGTTTTCTAATTATACAGAACAGAAAGATTGGTAATGGTCAAATGAGATAGTATGGATTTGAATTTTTGTCACTGTACATTCTCTTCAGTCTCACAGAAGCTCAAGCCCTGTGTTTGTCTTGTTCCTTATGCCACCATTGTTTTTTAAAAAAATCTCACCAGAAGAAAATGTTTCCTCCTGTCTAGTAAATGAAATCCCCTTAAAAATAGTTTCTGGACTAGTATTTAGTTTTGTATCTGGTACTTCGTGACCATACAGAATTAGAGCCTGTAAAATAACCACAAAGAGACAGTTCTCCCATTTTTCATTGCACAGGGAACTTCAAATTAGTACTCCTGCTCTAATAGACTGTAAAATATCTGACCTAAAATTGTCATTATGGATTCAAAAAACTGTGTTCAGTTCCTCAGAGAGAGGGGATTTTTTGTTCGGTTAGGTTTTGTTTGTTTGTTTGGTTGGTTTTTAAAGAAAAGGTTTTATTATTATCTTTCTGGTGCAGGTATTCTTGAGGTGTCAAGTCAGTGTGACCTTATATGAGGATGATACTAAAATACACCAGTTATTCCCCAGACCACTTTTTAGAAGAGATGTTCAGTAGCAGATGGGGCCAGTGTGGGGTACCTACTTGTTTAGTATCAAGATGCAGATTTTATTTTTAAGGCTACTCTCTTGAGGCAAAGAGATGCTCTAGGTGAGCTCTGCAGTTCCTGCCTTCTGTTCCACCTTGTAATCGTCATTTTTTTTTTCTTGCTTTTTTTTTCTTGACTCTCCAAGTTTTATGCACAAAGAACATATTTATTAACACCATTATCTTCATCCTGAGCCTCCACCTGGAGTACTCCCTTAGAGTCTGGGGCCCCCAACAAAAATATGAAGGACATGGGCTTGCTGGAGCAGGGCCAGAGGAGGTCATGAAGATGCTCAGAGGGCTGGAGCACCTCTCCTCTGCAGACAGGCTGGGAGAGCTGGCGCTGTTCAGCCTGGAGAAGAAAAGGCTCCAAGGAGACCTTACAGCACCTTCCAGTACCTAAAGGGCACCTACAGGACAGCCTGGAGAGAGGTGTTTTATGAGGATATGTAGGGATCAGACAAGGTAGAATGGCTTTAAACTGACAGAGGGTGGATTTAGTTTGGGTATAAGGAAGAAATGCCTCACTGTGAGGATAGAACTGTGAGGATGGTAAGACACTGGAACAAGTTGCCCAGAGAAGCTGTGGATGCCCCATTCCTGAAAGCAGGTTCAAGGCCAGGTTGGATGGGGCTTTGAGGAGCGTGGTCTGGTGGAAGGTGTCCCTGCCCACAGCAGGAGTGGGATGGGACTAGATGATCTTTGAGATCCTTTCCAGCCCAAACAATTTTATGATTCTATCATCTTTTGGTGTATAAGCAGGCAAAATATGTTACTTCTGCTCAGGTAACTACAGTAATTAATTTTACAAGTCTCTTATTTCAAAACCCATTACTATGCTATTTCTGAACTTTAAAAATATTATTGCACGTGATAGTGGATGGGTTTTGTTTCGTATAGGTCTCAGTGCAATTCACATGGTGGTGATGGCAAATAGCATGTCCTGCCTCAAACAGCTGATTGCTGCTGGAGTTAATGTCAATGCTCAGGAACAAAAATCTGGACGAACTGCATTGCATTTGGCTGTTGAACAAGAGAACATCCCTTTGGCAGGCTGCCTTTTGCTTGAGGTAAGGGCAGAATTTCTTTCTCACAGGTCTTTTCAATTACATATTTAAAAGCTGTTGACAATCCTTGAGTGCTTCAGAAAAACAGAAGCAGGGCAGGAGGTTCCTGTTTATTGACTAGATTACTTGAACTGGTATAATGGCAAAGTTACTGGTAGTGTTATGTTTTGTTCAGCATTGCTGGTGAATCTTTTGCCCAAGTTGAGGAATTTAGAGTTTGTGACCCTAACCTGACTGCATATGCCATGTATAATTTGTACTGAGTAATCCTGGCAGGCACTGAAGTTACTCATGAACAAGTTCATCCCTTCTTCTGTGTGAAGTAGAACATGTATAGAGACATGCATAGAGATGGGGTTGCGTAATCTGTAAATATTTGTCTCATCTCTAACACCTCGATCCTGGTATCCTTAATTCTACACACCCCAGCTGGTTGCAGTAGCTTTCCTCAGTGTTTGTGCATGGATGTGCCACCAGCCGGGCTGCTCTTCTGATGAGCAGCAGCAAGGCAGGATTCTGTGCACACCACTCAGACTCCAAAGGCCACGGCTAATCAGATGGCAGAACTTTTACAGGGGATGCAAAGCGGCTTTTATCTACCTGACCTATCTGGATATAAACACTGTGCCTCCTGCTCTAACACTGGAGCACACAACCACCCTATGCATGCAGACACTTGTAGTTGCTTTCTAATTCCTTCTTTTCAGGCAACAATTAGAGTTTTTATGCACTCAGGCATAGAATGGTGCTTACTTGCACAGTAGCAGTGTTTATGCTGACATGAGCCTCTGCAGCTGCATTGTACAGATTTCTTTTCTTTTTGCCATTCAATAAAAACGTAGGGTGATGCAGATGTGGACAGCACTACATATGATGGGACAACTCCTCTTCACATAGCAGCTGGAAGGGGCTCAACAAAATTGGCAGCAGTTCTCAAAGCAGCAGGTATGGAAATAGATCTTTGCTGGAGAGTTTTCTTTCACAGTGACAATTCAAGTTAGAAGGCTGCAAGCAGAAAAGAATGTGCCAGTGAACTTGTTTAATGGGTGGAGGAAGTCAGATGTTAAAAGCCTGAAGGTCTGAATTTCCTCAGAAAGTCCTGCTCTGAGATGCTATACTAATCACTCTTCAGCACCATCTAATGGCTAGAAAGGCAAATTATGTTGGTCAAAAAAATCTCGAGGACTTTGGGAAGTTTTCTGAGTATCTTTTGTAGCTTTTATAGTTGAAGAAGTAGAGAAGATACCTTTTTATATATCTGGGATAAGTTTTGGACTACTTTAGAAACAAAAAGCCAAAAAAAAAACCCCATCACTGAAGCATGAGCTTGTTAGTGTCTCCTGTTTGCTGTCACTATGGAAGAATTAGGTTGGAGTATTTACTGGAACACTTTCTCAATTGTATTTAAACCTGATTTTTCTCCTTTGAAACAGAAGCCCAAGCCTCATATTACTGAGGCTGTCTGCTTGGTCTTTTGAAAACACCCCCCCTTTCTCTGACACTCTAAAAAGCAGCACCACACCATCACTTCATCACATTTGTGCTGTGCTGTGACTGGAAGTCAGGTGATACAACCAGAGCTCTTTCTTTGGGCCCTAGCGCTCTGCTTGTCATTTTTTTTCCTCTTTTTACTGGAGAGTAAAATTATTATACAGGCATGTGACAGTATTTAAATATAATTGATAAAAAGAGCTACTTGCTAGCTTAATGTAAAATATAATTTAGCTGGAGTAGTTGAATTAGCTGATATGCCATTCAGGACTTAGAACGCATATTTTAAATATTGTTGAGAAGCAACTTGAAGCCCTTGTTTTCCCCCCCACACACTTGTTTTGTCAGGTGCAAATCCTCACATTGAGAACTTTGAGCCATTGTTTGATCTAGATGATGTGAAAGATGATGAAGATGATGATGAAGGGATTGTGCCTGGAACAACACCACTGGATATGGCAGCCAATTGTGAGGTATGTGGTCTGTTTTTTCTTTTAGTTTTTTGTTGTTTTTTTCCTAATTATAAAGGATAGCTCAGCTCTCTCAGCCAGCTCCTTTCACTGCATCCACAATTATTTCAATTAATTCAACTAATTTGCCATCAAAAATTAAGCTAATTCAGTCATAAGACTTCCCTGATGAAACAGCACTAGAAGAAAGCTACAGACTAATGCTGCTGAACAGAAATGACCAAGCAGTTCTTGAAGTAGTTGCACTAGAGTCGTCAGTGTGGGAAAGTATTTAGCTGGGTGGGCAGCTTGTGTTTGAAGGCCCACTCTCTAGTAGGTTTCTCTGCTGAGTGTTCTTCAGAATTGCAGCCTGTGTGTGATGGGAAAATGCACTCCTGTGTTCTCCCCAAACAGTGATTAAGCTGATTATTGTGCATTTGGTTTGGTGTGAGTGTAAAGGACAAGCAGTCAGCACCTCTAATCATCTGAAGCTGGGGAGTGGTCCCAGCCTTAGGTGAAAATCTAACCCAGGCTTTGTTTTAAATGACTAGTTGCTGACAGGCAGCAACTCCTTGCTTAGCCACTGCATCTGCCATTACTGACAAGGCTTCCTCTGTGTCTTGAAAATAGCTGCCAGATGACACAGCTTAAATAAACTGAGATAAACTTCTCAAGATTTCTTGCTAAAGTTTAGCACAGGTTTTCTACAGTATCCTGAGTCATACTGAGCCTGGGAGAGGAAAAGGATGATGATTAACAGATGGAATTAGGGCTTTATACAACACTGCTGAGACTTAAAGGACACTAACCAAGTTTCTGCTACATACTGACTTTAATGTATTCTCTTAGGTGTATGACATATTAAATGGCAAACCCTACGAGTCAGCAGAGGTTTTGGAGGACTTACTGACACAAGGTAACACCTATAAAGACTTTACAACATCCCTCTAGTAATTGACTACTGAAACTGTAGTAGTGAGAAGACATTGCCCTGCAATAGCTGGTAACTGAGCTGGTGAGAGAGAGGAGGTGCCCTCCCAGCCCCTCACTCACAGAATGAGCGTGATTCCCTTAAGAGGTCTCAAGGACAAGGAGTACATTTTCAGTATTGCAGCAAGACATTTGTAAATGCTGGGATTGGACTCTCAAATAGTCTTCAGTTTGGCTTTGTTTCTGCTTAAAAATGAACTGGTGCATGATTTGTGTAAATAATAAACTAACATATTTCTCTGTTCTCCAGGACATTTGAGAGAGCTGAATGAGAGTTCCAAGATGCAGCTTTACAAACTATTGGAATTGCCTGATCCGACCAAAAACTGGTCCACCCTAGCACAAAAACTGGGTCTTGGCATACTTAATAATGCCTTCAGGTTGAGCCCTTCCCCATCGAAAACTCTGCTGGATAACTATGAGGTAATGTGCTGTAACAAGTCACAAAGAACATTCGGACATGCAGAGAACCTTGTGCTCCTGCACGGTGAGACAGTGCAGCCCTGCAGTTTTAGCCAGCCTGGATGCTGCTGAGCATCTGATATCTGCCCTTTCAGGTTTCTGGTGGTACAGTTCAAGAGCTCATCACTGCGTTGAGACAGATGGATCACACAGAAGCCATAGAAATAATTCAGGAAGCACTATCCATCTCACGCAGACCGTCTCCCCTGGAGGACAGTACAGCAAAAGCTCTTCCATCATCATCACCACTCAGCTTTGCAAATGGAGAGACAGGTAAAACTGACGGCAAAATATGAAGAGCTTTATTTAAGACTTTTTTCCAATTCTCCCACCCCACTCTATCTAGGATTGGTGATAGATTGCACACCTACCTGCACACACTGCTTCACCTGCTTACTGGTTTCAGAAATATTTTACTGCAGCATGGCCCCTCTAATCATAGCTATCTGCTAGGCCTAGAAGAGAGAGGGAAAATAGACCACTTGAATCGGCATGCCTGCATCACAGTATTCATTATACTGCTGCTCTTTGCCAAAACCAGACACCTGCCATTTGCTAATGGTAATGCCTTGGATGTACTGGGAATATAGGCAATTATCTCCCAGGCATGCACAAGTGGCATTAGCTTTTGACTTTTTTTCCCCCTCATAGCTGGATAAACAAAAATGTTTTGGGCTCCTAAACTTCTCAGTAAGACTATGGTATTAAATTTCTCCTTCCACAGTGTTCTGTAGGCAGAGGAATTGGGGATGGCTTAGGTTACACAGGACTCGAGCAGTCCTGCTGCCCAAGTACCTGCTCAGAGCAGGGCCAGTGGAACATTACATGAGGTTTCCTGTGTTACGTCCAGTTGAGTTCTGAGCATCCTCAGTGATGGAGGTCCTACAGTGTTTTGGGGCAGGCAACTCTACTAAGAGAAAAAGAGAGATTGTGAGACATTTGTCATCAGGGATGTTCAGTCATTGCCTGGCCAGGTTTAGTAACAAAAACCTTTGTTTTTTCCTGTTCAAACACCAGTAGTGCTGCCTGTACCCCAGTGTGGAAACTTACACTGTGTGTAAAAATACTGTAGGTGTTTCTGGAAAGAAAAAAGAAACACCACAGTCACTCCATTCTGGTCTAACATTGCCAGTTTATTTTCTATAGAAAACTGTTTGGTCAGTCATGGAATAAACCTTCACACCCACCCAAAAATGTGCTTGTACACATATTGCCCCTTTAAATTCATCTGGAAGGGTAAGAGGTGTTCTGCTCCTTTGCAACATGAATGGAGGGCATCACATTATTTATTTTAAGATGTTTGTTTAGAAAAACAAGACTGAACTCTAGGATGCCACCACTGCTTTAGTCACACTGATCCCACAGCATACCTTCAGCTCAGATACTAACCTCTTCCAGTCAGGCACTCCTTCTGTGGATCCTTCACAGGTGATGGATGCTGCTGACTTATTCCGATTTTGGGGTCACTTACTAGATGAAAACTCTTCCAAGTATTTGTCTCAAAAAGAAATCTGTAAGGTGACATAACATGAATTAAAGTTTTAGGAGCATCATCCTGGAGCTGTACACTTGCACAGAGTGTGACTCTGAGAACCAGAGAACCTTTTGCCCTGCAACTGCCATAGCTGAGCAGAGTCTTGACCAGTGTGCAGTGACAGCACTAGTGTCAGCAGAGCACCAGGCTTCTCATCCCATCCAAGCTTCAGCTGCAAGTTGACCTCTGCCAGCAGTACATCAGATCACATGCTTTGGTGGTCTGGAAACATTCAGCACAGCTTTTCCTATTATAATACCTCATGTTAGAGTTATTTTCCTATAGAAGAACTTCAGCCCTGTTGGTTTGTATTCCTTAGGCTTTTCTTAAAGCTCAAGCCACACAAATGATAATGTTTCCCTTTTCTCTGTCCCTCAGGTGAGCTCTATAATAGCAGATTTCACGACACTGAAAGCACGTGTGACAGTGGTGTGGAGACCTCCTTCCGCAAGCTGAGTTTCACTTATTCAGACTCTCTGAACAGCAAGTCCTCACTAATACCTGGCAAAATGGCACTGGGCCCTGGACATGAAAGTTCGGGGCAAAGCAATTATATAGCTGACTAGTGATGTTCAATTATTTGTTACAAGAACAAATAGCACATTTCAAATTACATCAGTGTCATACTGGCCAGAGGGAAGTGAACTCACAGCCAAAAGTGCACTGGAAGAATCCCACCTGAACCTGAACCAATGGCAACTGCAGCATGTGACTCCTAGCCATTGCTTCCTTCCTCAAGTACATTTAATTGTATTCATTCACAAGCCATTTACAATAACCAGGACTCCACTGCTGCATTAATACACAGGACTGGACACTGGGAAAGACTGACTGAGCTTTCCTGGTCTGCGAGGATTTTCTTTTACAGATGAAAAAGAAATTGTTAATGAATAATACAAACTTACTTGCTAAAGAGGTTAAGCACACAGAGCAATCAGAGAATACATTTTCTAGCTGCTCTCTTCATAATGGTTGCAGCACAGTTGCATGAAAACAGCTCATAAAATAGCTGGCAAAGAAAAATCATTACTTTAATCACAACAGTGACAAACCAGAGAAAAAAGAGAATCCTAGAAGAATCTTGTATATTTCAAATAACGTATTTAAACTTAACTTTGGTGCCTCTTATTCAGAAATTTTTTCAAGTTTGGCATTTTCCTACTTGTAAATAGTTTTTTTATATCTGTTCCTTTTTGAAAAAGCGTGCTTTTTAAATGCTTATTTTTATTTTACTTTTATAATAAAACCCCAAAATTAACTCTCCTGTCTGTGCCTGCTCTGATTTTTACATTACCTTTCAAGTAGAGTTATTGAAAATTTAGCATTTCAGTTTTAGGCATTGATACAAGATCATGCTGATTTCCAAGCACTAAAATAAACATAGGGTTGCAAGCCACCTGTCTTAAACCTAAAGTATCTTTTATGGTGGGAGAGCAGGACCATCAGCTACTGCTGAGCAGCTGTGCTCTGGGATTAAAGCCTCTGCCTTGTTTTAGTTCTGATCATTATGGCAACAGAGAATCATTTACACTGAAACCAACTATTTAGTGTCTCAGCAAATCTCTGACACGACAGCCCAAAGGAGAACTGTCTAGAAACTCCTGTAGTAACTGAGCTCATAAGCAGTGTTTCTTCTTGTCTGACATCAAATCTGAGCTGGTGAGTACTGTTACTGATGCTGGCCCAGCTGAACAGACCAGGCATCACAGTTCATGATGAAAAAGCAAAGAGCAGCATTGTACCCTTGTCACTCACCCGTAGCCAGTTTTTGTGGCACAAGGATGGAGCGTTGACAGGGTGGTTCTTGGCTCAGTTCAGTCTTCAGTAACCTGGGTGTCACTCCTGAGAAAATGAATCAAGATAAACCTTGAGAATGGTTATGTTTGGAGCAGTAGTTGCTGTAATGAATTGAACTATGAGTAATGAACTTGAGAACTAATTTTATATCCAGCTGAATTACTGAGAATGTTAATTACTTCCAGAGAAGATGAGTAATAGTTAAAATGCCATTCTTTCTTTCAGTTCTTGTATGTAGAACCCACATCTAGGCAGCGTATAAGGCAAATAGGTTTTTGTTCCATTAATGTACTTCTCCAGTGTTCTCTCTGTATTCCAGCAGTAATAGAAACAGGCAAAGCTTCTCATATTCCAGGAGTAGAGGGGCTTTTTGAGCCTAGGAGAGCTGCTGTCCAAGTAAAACACACCTTCTGCTTCTACAGAATTTCCAGCACAGCTCAGGGGGCTGGCAGAGATTTTAACTGGGGTTTCTACAATCCTGCAGGGCACCAGGGCACCCTGGCTGTTTATTCATATCTTTTCGTTTTAGTTCTGACCAGCTCTGCTTTTAAACCACCAGAAGACAGCTGGATCTGTATTTCCTTAAAGCACTTCATGACCATAACACTTCATGTTGCATAATTGCTGTTTATCAGGTTAGTGATCATACACAGCAGGCCCCCTAGGTCCTGTGTATTGAAGTGCTTTAACTGGCAGTCTGGCAGCCTCTCAGTTTCAGTATATTTAATAAAAAGGTCTTTACTTCTTTTATTTTTTTCCCTTTGTTTAGAGATAAACAAATGCTAATTTTAAAAGTATTCTCAGTAATTCAAAATGGAACACTAAATTTTTACAGTTGAATCGTGTAACAGGACAACTTTTCCTACCTGCATTAACCTTCTGCATCTAAGTATGTGTTGCAGGCAAGCCACACAGTGTGTTAGAACTAGGCAAGAGTAGGAGTTAGAGCACACCAACAAGTGTAGGACACACTACAGAAAGTGGCAAGATACCTACTTCCCCACAGCAGCACCTACTAAGAGACATTTGTGTACAACAGAGCAAACCTGTTTACTGCAAGCAGCTCAGTTACACGAAAATGCTAGAACACACAACTTTACTCTTTTTGCTTGACCTTTTTTCTTAGTACTAGTGGTTGTCTTGTACACTGATTCTTGCACTGATGGGAGAAGGTCAGGCTCCTTGCAGGCGTGAGGATTAAGGTAACATACAGAGGAAGGAGGTTTAGCAAGAAAAAGGATAAGCAATGCCAAGTCCTAAACATTTAAAGCAAATGTGTTCGTGTCAGGTAGCAATCAAGGTATGTTCACGGACCTTGTCATCAGATCTGCTCACCTCACACACAGATTTATCCTTACACCTCCTTGCCAAGACAGGAAGTGCCATTCCTATTTCACAAGTGTGATGGAATAAAGAAAGAATCCAGGGATCGGCTGAATCAGCCTGAGAGCTTCTGTCTACACCTGGCTTATACAGACAAACTTCTAACCTTAATCTGCATTTGCACTGGAATAGAGCTCACTTCATTATTTTGCTACTGTACTGCAGTAATAAACATCAGAAACTTGTGGAATGCAGCAAAAGTTGTGACAAAGATGACTACGGATCTTCTCTATATTTGATGTAAAATGAATTACACAGAAAGTTAGGCTGCCCTTGTTTTTAGATTGGCTGCCATAGCTCTAAGTTTCTTGGCATCATCCTGGGATGTATTTACAAACGGCGAAATCACTGGGAATAGGAAGTTCTGGGCAGCATTCTGAGATTCTGTGGACTGCAGGAAGGATAAGAATTGGGGTGATTTTATGACAATACTGTATTCTCCTATCGTCTGCCTCTATGCTTAGAAATGGGTCCCACAGCTACAAGCTGGGTCTGAGGGAAGGGCGGAGGGGGAAGCTGGGCAAATTCCTCAACACGGCTTGTGTTCAAACTCACACACACTCCCCTGTGTTGCTCGGCTCCGCTTGCAGCAGGAGAGAGTACATTCCTGCTTTTAGCTAGCTTTTTTTGTTAGCTGAGGCAAGAAGTATTCCCGGTCCTGTAACAGCAATTCTCCGGTAACTTCTGTGGCTTCTTCTCCTGGGAATGTTCGGCCTAGCTGTGATCCAAGAACCAGATCATCGGACCCAGGAAGGCTGCAGGGATGACGCATCCCGGCCCTGGGCCTCGGGAGGGGCCGAGCCAGCTACAGAGGGAACTCTAAATCCACCAGCTTTGTCCGCATCAAGGGGTTTAATATTTTAACAGTTACTAATTTTTCCCCCCATGCCCTGTGGGCACTTTGTTTGTTAAATAAGTAGTTTTTTTCACTTTCATCCAAGAAATTCCTTTCGTATCGGTGGAGGAGTGTCTTCTTTACAGGCAACGTTCATTTCAGAGCATTTTCCTCCTAAACTTGTCTCCAACCGAGACAGAATCTTGCCTACATGCACTGGTGTATGAACTGTCTTTTCTTCCTTGTCTTGGAAAGTAAAGTGCTTTTTCCATGCATTTCAGAAAAAAGAGCCACTCTCCTTGCCTCCCCCAAGTAAAATGACAGGAATGGTGGTGCTCATTTGTTAGCTCAGGGTGCAGTGGTCAATACTCACCCACCATCCACAGCTTCTGGCGTTTCTGGATGATCACATCTTGAAATAGAGCAGTTCTAGAGTAATGGTCAATGGCGCAGTCTAAACTTTTGCTGACTTCAAAAGATTCCTACAGCTACAGCAAAAGACAACACAAGTTAATTACCAAGGAGTTGATTTTCTCCATTCAGCATTATGAAGTAACCTGATGTCCCACTTAGAGCCAGGCTGGAGTATGTCTGTTATTCCAAGCCTGCAGAGGTTTCCCATGCTCTCATTTAAACTTAGCTGCTATAGGATTTTTCAGCCATCCAGCCACCCTTGCCATCTGCACAATGCAGAAGAGCACTAGCTCGGGTACTTACAGGTCTCTACTGACTGACTCTACTTCTTACAGGGATGGCCTTTTTTCATTTAAATTTTTGGGGCTTTCATTTTGTGACCTTGTAACATCTGACTGGAAAGCATGTGTAAACACAATTCTTGGACTGAAACCTGTCCTAAAATTTTCAAACCACGAGTTCCTGGTTCCATAAGTGGGTAAGAAAGCAAACAGTGATTCTGACAACATAAAGGCTGGCTTGTAAGCTTCAAAACCCAGCTCTCCTGTACTGAAAATAAGAAACTCATTGGCCGTTTCTCTCCTCCTGACACTGCTACAAGTCACTGAAATGGTCTCTGCTACACAGCTCCAAAACCAAAAGGGAACTAATAGAAGTAACGGTACTGAAGAAAGACGTGCTTCTAAGGCAGAAAAATTGTCCAGGCGACAAGGTATGCAAAGAGCAGGTAATAAAGACTGACAGAAAACTATGAACCCTTACTTAGAGAGGAACTTTTAGATACATTTGCATGCTTCTTTCATGGAGAAGATGCAGAACTTCAAAAAGCTTCGAAGGACATGCTACGGTAAACTGGAGCAATATAAGTCTTCCCTGTGCGGCAGAAAGTATGAACAAACAGGCGCTCTCTAATGCTCAGAATGGCCTCTGCATGCCCAGAATGGGTTCAGAGCCAAATCTCAGCCAGAGAATGGTTTTAGGACAACAGATTAGCCAACACCATACAGTATTCTTCCCAAATCTGCTCTCAAGTTCTGTTCTGGAAGGGCATTTGTCTTGGCTGTGGGGCACTCTGGCTGCTGCTTTGGCCATCAGTGGAGAACAGCCCAGAGGGGGCCCAGGAGCAAACAAAGGCCAACAGCACAGGCAAAATCACTGGTCCTTGAATAAGACACTGCAAGGCAGCACGCTGAAAGAACACTCACAAGTCCAGTCCCCTCTCCTGCTGCCATCAGTAATGTAATCCACTGAGGACAAGCACCATGACACTTACCAAATGCTCCTCCCAACGCTCCTGCTGCCAAACCCCCTTTAGATAGAACTGGCAATATGGGTGCTGCCCTAGCTGCAACAACACTCAGCTGGCAAGATGGATGTGTTGATAGGAGTGCTGGGTAGGAGTGCTGCCTTGCTATCTCCACCCCGATCTGAGACAAAGGCAGAACAATGTAACCAAGTATAGCACAGGGCGCCACTGCGAAAGTACCAAGGGGAAATGGTTAACCAAAGCACATGTTACAGCACTGCTGCATGGCGAGAGAACAGCTTCTATAAATACACACCTGCTACAAAACCAGGAAACCAAAAGAACATATTAAGGATATTAAGACAATAATGGAAGTCAACCTTCCCCTTTAAATTCTGGTTTGAGTTCAAGCATTTGGCTTAAGCAATTGCTAATCTTTCATAATGGCACGTAGTGCTGAATTAAAGCTTTCCAGTGAGAAAGAATGGACCAACTCCTAAGGGAGCTTCTGACCTTCAAAAACAGCAATAATTTTTAAAATTGCCCAAGCCTTGCTATGTCAATCTGGTAACTGCAGAAAGCAACAGGGAAAAAAAATAATATAATGCTGTTCTATATAACTGTGCTGGTAGACTTTAGCTGCATAGCCACTTCATCACTTATTAATCATGTACCACATGATTTCTTCCATGATTTTGCCTAAAAATTGTGACAGGCTAGACAAGGTCACAGTTATCCAAATCCATGTGTTTTGCTTCTAGCAATCCAAAAGCTCTTTTCTACATATCTCAAACTTCACTAATATGCTGAGATCAACAAGTATCACTGACCTCCAGAGAGGCCTCTTGATTGTCTTTAAACAAGATATTCCTTTGAAGTTTTATTTATTTAACACTATCAAGTGCCATTCTGAAATTCTATCTAGATTGCTGGAAGAGACATTTCTCCATCAACGTAAGAGAAAGACATCAACAAACTTGCCCTTTTCCTAATACACTGCAGCAGTACATATTAATCATATTTTCTCCACGGTTTTTCATTCTTACCTTATATTGACTCTATTGCTGCTTTGATTTCACTTTGATTCCAGGACACAAAAAAAAAAGAATTTTTCTGGTATTTTTGGCCCATGATGCCTCTCAGAATAACCTACTTTCCTCTGTCAATTCCTGCATTTGTTAAGTTTTACTCATGACTGTCATTTTCCCTATTTATTTTATAAAATCTATAAATATTGGTACATACACATCCATATTTTGATTGTTTTCATGTCTTCTTTTAACTAGGTCTAGTTTGGAATCACATGCAACTGCAGTTAGTTGTTTTGGTGACCCATTTTTAAAGCATTTTTAAGAAACTTTCATTTATCATTTCCCTTTCATTTTCAAGTTCTTCCTCTTGCTCAGGAGTACGTCAGTTTTGGTTAACACCAATGTACCAGTCAATATGCTCATCTCTCTGCCCATTAAAACTGTAATAACTGCAAGAAATCAACCCCCAGTCTGAGTTCTCCAATGGAACACACAGTTCACTCCCCTGCCACGTGTTCTCGACCCCCCACACCAGCAGCAAGCATCACCCACGTGGTGCTCTTACAACACCAGTGGACATCAGCGGTAGAGCTCGTTCAAACTCCACCTACTGTGGTGCTGATTCTGCTTTGCAAGGATATTAGTATTTGCTTGGGTGGAGAGGGGATCCTTGTGGAAGCCCAGCAAGATCCCAGCTGCATTTCAAACCACGTCTGACAGACAAGCAACACGTCCATGGAGTGGCTCGGTGGCCTACTGGAGGTAGTCCCACCTTCACTCCCTGCCCTTCTCCCTTGCCCCCAGTGTACCTTGCTGTTATCCTAAAATGAATTTCCACTTACAGCATAGTAAAATCAGAAAAAAAATGGATGTGCTTTCAATACACCTCATATATTATATGTAAGCTTTGCTGTTGGTATCTTTACATTGAACCAGTAGTTAAAATTCACATGACAGGAATTGACAGTATGTTCTTCAGTCAGCTCAAAGCTTATGTCCCTCCAACTTCAGTCCAATTCTTCTGAATTTTTTTTGTCCTCCTGTTCCACTCTTTACCTAGAAGGAAATGAAGTATTCTCAGACAACATCCAGCAGAGAGGTCAAGATTAGTGAACTTTCTAGTTCTTCAACACTCGTAGGTTCCCAAGGATAAAACACAACCATTTTCTTCTCTTCAGTCATGAGGAAACCATTATCACTAAATCTCCCTTTTATATTCCCTACATCCAGTGAAACAAAAGGAGCAACTGCAGTGGTCTGAAGAGCAAATATATAAAGGTCATCTTGTTGGGATACAGAGGCCTGAAAGAGAAATGAAAAAAATGTATTATAAAAGCGAATACGTGTTAAAGAAGACCTCAGTTACACCCGAACTGGGAAAGACCTGCATGTCAGTGAAACAGGCTGAACAACCACATTTGATCAAAATTAATATTCTTCATATGTAAGAATCATGCAAAACCTGCAAATGTTACTATAGCCTTCCTACAGAATACTACAGATCATGGAAAAATGCCAAGAAGTATTATCACTTTGCCATCTTCTTATGAAAATAACTGAATAAATGGTAATCTGACTTCTACATAGTACTGGTATCCCGTACTTACTGCAGTGAAAGAGATGTGTCCTTTCACCAACACCTCACTCAACTTATCAATTCACATCTACTAAAAGCGCTTGCCTTTCCAATTACATTCATAATAGAAATACACAGAAGCAGAAGATGGTAAAAATTCCAGTAAGACAGAAAGTCATCTCATCTTAATGCATCATGGCAGTGAAGCCCTTATACTTCCTTTAGTAAAATATAAAAAAAATAGTTGTAAAATATCAGATCAAGGTATACATTTTTATCTTTAGTTCTATCAGTAGTTAATCTCAGAGAGACTTAAAATCCCATCCAGGATGCATTTCATGCAGCACTCCCCATTCACCATAATGAAAGATTATGCCGTGTAACTTTCAAATACCAAATAACCATCTATAAGAAGAGGACAAATTACAGTCAGTGCAGACATCATGTTCAGGTTACAAGAAAAGCAACGCTGTTCATTTTTAGAAAAAGCACACATGCTCTACATATTCTGTTTCCTGAAGAAATACTAACGCCTTGATGTTTTTTAAAAGCAATGCTACAAACAGTAGCTCTTGGATTAGCGATGTATTTGAAAGTCTAGTTAAGTAGTAACTAAGTACAGAAGTACTAGCCTCTTGCAAAACAGAGTCATTTTTTAAATCACACCTGCATTTCTTAAAATGACCACTTTGCATTTAGCCTTGCTACCTATCCTTATTAGTTAGTACTGCAAAGACAACACAGTTACAAGATAAAGGAATGAAATTTTCCAACAATGCTCCAGTTGCAGAGCTTTTATTATTGATATCATCCACAAACCAAACAACCAAAACAAACCAAACAACCAAAACAAACCAAACAAAAAAAGCCCCACAGCATGACTCGGACTCCGGATTGTACCACCAGATGAAAAAAAAATTAAAACTGGCTGATTTCTTTCCTTTGTATACTCAGGAGGCAGGCTGTGCTGCCGTAAAAGAGATAAGGGAAAATCTGGCCCATTTTCTTTTTGTAAAGCAATTATGCTGGTCCAGATTCAAAGAGATTAGACTTCTATTTCCCCCCTTGTTCAGTTTAGCACTAAAGAGCAAAGCTGCACTTTGAAAGCCAAATGTGAGAACACAAAGGTCCCCATCCTGGCCATCTGATGATTAAGAATTTTGCAGTAAGATGAACATGCTAAGAAGTGAGGCTTTAACAAAATGTGTGTACACACACACATGGCATGCATGCTCTATCTATATACAGCAAGCTTGCTAGGAGCAGAAGAAATCTAGGAAAAGCAGGCAAATTGACTAAATGACAGTGTTATACGACACTGATGCTTTCTGTGCCTGTTCAGGAGACTGACACAGTTGCCAGCTATTAAGAAATAATCACTATTATGCAAATCAGACCCCTCATTGGAGGGCACAGATTTCAAGTAGGAGGAAAGGAGCATGCAATACTCCCTGTTAGCACTGTTACACTGATCTGAGAGCGTGAGGACTTCCAGAGGAAATACTGCTGACAATAATGCATTCCACACTCAACTGAACTAGGATCACCTAATACTGACATACAGTGCTGTCTGCAAGCCAGAACACTTGTCATGATGCTATTTGCTGTCTAGGGAGAAAAAGAAAGAAAGGATCAGTGCTGCAAAGTGAAAGACATGAGATGGGAGGGACAAACGGAGACTTCATTATATAAAACAAAACAAAGCCCAGACAAAAACCACACACAAACAAATAAACAAACAAACCCCACCAGTCTTATTTAGATACACATACAGTGACACAGGAAAAAAATCTGATTTTGAGCTCAACATGGAAGCCAGAATAGCAACAACTAAGGAGAAAGAACATTCAGTAGAATCAGACACCGCATAGCCAGCAAGCAACTCAAAACAGTAAGATTAGCAAAACCAAATACAGTAATTTCGCAGGACTGATGCTTACACTAAGCTGGGTCTTTTCCAATCCCACAGCATCCTTTAGTGATGAAAGGAAGTAATGGTTCGTAGGACTCCGGAGCCCATCTTCTCCCATGAGATAGAAAGTAATAACACAGCTTTTCCTGGTACAATTTCTGCATCTTTCCAGAAGGTCACTTATGGACTCCTTGTAGATGGGGACAGCACTCTGTGCTTTAAAAGTCACACCTTCTTTGGCAAGGGTGCATACTGGCTCCAAAGAGTTCCAGGCGTGCACAACGACCTATCGAGCACATTGAGAGAGCAAAAAGCTTAGAAGAAAGGCTACATCTGTGAAAACAATGCAGCATCCTAGATTTCAGATTGCCCATTACAACAGATGTTTTTCTGACAGCACCAGCTGATTTCCACCTAGCAAAAAACGACACAAATATTTAAACAGTAGATATGGCATACAAATTAGATCATTCTAAAACCCTAACAAGAAGTCCATTTCAAACAGTCTGGAGCTGCTCTTGATCTGCAAGACTTTTTGTTTTCTCCAGGCTCCTTGAGGGGAAGGGATTGCCAATTCCTGCCAAGGGAGTGCTGGGAAATGGAATTACTGAGTGACTAATTTGTTGACTCTTTTTCCTCCCTTCCTTGATTAAAAAAAGTCAAACAAAGGATTTTCTTGAGATTGCTCAGTGTTATCTGATGTAACCCAACCGGGTATGCTAGAGCTTCTGCATAATCACTCTTAAATAGAAGCAAGCTCCATCATCTTAAAAGGTATTATGAAGATTATATTAACAAAGCAAAATACATTCCCAGACATCATCCATGTATTATGAATATACCATTTTAAAAAGGCATAATTTGGAAATTAAGCACTTAATGAGAATTACAACATTCTATTTCATAAATCTTTAGTTATTTTTTGCCTTAAGAGGCCTGTGCAGTTAGGAACAGATCTTAACTCCTTTCAAGAGTTAAGTTCCAAATTTTCTTTCAGTGCAATATACAGTATTCATCAGAACTATTCTACTGCCAGCACTTCTCTGATGCTATCAGAAAATCTGAATTTATGTCTGTTAGAATAACTCAGACCAGAAATGAACAATTTCATTAAGTGCAGTCCTACTCCACGAACTGACTATCCAGAAATTGCAACCATTTTCTGTACCATATATTACTTCATATAAGCAACCTTATGAATCTGAAAATTCATGGAAGCCCACCAGACAGAGCAGTGATCTAGGAGCTGACGTACTCATACTACTAGCTCCCAAATAGTCATTTGGAACTAGTAGTGACTAGTGACTAGCAAGTCATTCCAGGTCTCGCGGTCTGTTTTCACATGGGACACACTTTCTATCAGGAGTTATCTCCTGTAGTGGAAAATGGTCCCTAAATTCATCTGGGATCTTGCTGCCATATGATTAACAGCAACAACGTGTAACAAGCTGAAAAGTAAGATTGTTGTCTATAAGAAAACTCAGCGGCCCGAATACTGCCTTAAAAATCCTATCCGTTTCTACAGCATTATCAGAAAACAGTTAAGGTATCAATTGCAAAATGCTGACATGCATAGGTGACCTTCCAGTTAAAGATGTGCTGTTCATATTTCAGAAAATAATCCAGTCCTTTTCCCCAAAGCCATACAGTTTGAGTACTGGTAAGCAATGGTACAATCCCTTTTTTCCCCCCCTACTTAGTCAGTTGATCTAGTTCTAACACCCAGGGAACAGTTTTGTTTAGTAGTGAGGTACCATTTTTCACACTTTGTTCTATTTAACCATCAATCCCTTTAAGATTTCAACAGAATAGGTAATTTCAGCCTTATACCTATAGGCTATAAGGAAAGCAATTCCTTCTTCTGTGAGGCACTACACACTACTACAATAAAGGACAGTGTTGCCCCTAAGAAGACTAAAGACTAGTTTTGCACCTCACGGTGTTTGAGCACGGCCTTACTGAAGCTTGTCTGTACAAAGACTGCGCTCGCTTCAGCTTCTCGCATTTTTGCAGGAGGTACACACGAGTGGTGAGGGAAGTGTCACTTACCCTCAAAGTCAGCTTGTGGTCCACATGAAGATCTGAGACACCATAAATGTGCAACATCCCTTTGTCTTCATAGGCCACAGACAGCAGTGGTGCAAAGAAGTTCTGGGCAAAATAGTGGAGCAGTTTCCACTTACCACCATACTCTAATAACAGTTAAGAAGAAGAAAGATTGTAACTGAATCCAAGCCTTGTCACACAAGCCCTGTATGTGCTTTCTGGTCCTGCTATGGCAATGCAACATCACCCTCCACCCTTTTTCACCTCTATCAAACGCAAAGAATGACTGAAGGTAGTCTTGCTTCCTTCCAGGCAAGGCTCTGCTCTGGAAAAGATCTGATGCTCTTTCAAGCTTTACTTTGAGCTTTCCCAAAAGTTTACATTTTTCTGCGTCTCTGTCCTATCATTGCTACACTCCTTCAGTTAAAGGAAGGCTCAAAGACAAGTGACAAGACTGACACTGTGCCACACATAAAGCAAGCAGCTGGAGCATCTGTGCTGTTGAGAATCCAGACAAACACACTGGCATTGCCAGGAACTAGTTTTACTATAAAAAGAGACAAGGTACTTATACAACGTGTTCTCTTCCTCTTTTTCAGTCCTCCTTTTAGTTCTTCCTTAGAGGAACATCAATAGCAATAATGACAAAAATAAGTTCTCAAACCAAAGACAACTCTGAGCTTGGCAAAAGGAATTTCCCAAGATCTAGAGACAACACCTCCTCCATGGGAGTTAGTATCCATGACAGACACATGACAAACAGTTTGCGTTGCCTCTTTAATGGAAAGCTGTATCTCACTACTTTTAATACTTTGAAAGTCTGCCATTAAACTGGAAAAGCCATCAAACTCTGCATCCTCTCCAGAAAAAGCAATTTTGCTTTTTTGCTATGCAACACTGCCACATAATCATTTTGAAAGAGAAGCTGCATCCACTTCTTCCTCTATTAACATTCCATCTAGCACCCACTGTCTGCATTTTAAGTTTGTCTTTGCTCAACCATTATCCAGTCATTGAAACGGCACTAAAAAGAAGTAGCAAGTCAGCTGCACCATCTCACAAGGAAAGAAAAGTTAGATACTGGTTTCATTCTTGTTTCTGGCTCTTTATTTTATACAACAAGTTTAAAGCTCACATATGCTGAAAAATATTTTCAGTTATATGTTTTTGTTGTAACTCTCTTAGTAATGACTCTCTTAGTTTTGGTTCTTGTACAAAGCTCTTAGCACTTTCAAACATCTCATAATTAAAGACTTAATCCGGAGTGATGTCGTCTTTAAAGGGTTGTTGTGGCTTTCCCAGGAGGACTTGAACATGCTTTGTCTGCCCTCCACATAGACATGAACGAACTTTGTGAAGAATAAGTGCATTAGCTCCAGCTTAGCACCTTCCACATCACCTTGTTCTCAGCAAGTTCACAACCAGCTAGCTTGGAGAACAACTCCTATCTGCCTGGAAATTCCACACAAGACTGATCTGTGCTATGAGATCAGTCTGTTGCCACCAAAAACACACTGGCATTCAAGTTACGTGCACTGAAACAAACCAAAGAGATAAGGCTGAAGGAAAACTTCAGGAGAGGCAGCTGTATCTCTTCAAAACAGACAAGTCAATAAACTGATGAACATTCTCAGTATATTGGTTTAGAACTATAGAACCATTTATGTCGGAAAAGACCTCTAAGATCAAGTTCAGCTGCTCCCCTGCCAAGTGCACCACTACACCATGTCCCTAAGTTCCCATGCCACACCTGTACATCCTGTAAATACCTCTAGGGATAGCGATTCCACCACTTCCCTGGGCAGCCTGCTCCAATGCTTGACAACACCTTTGGTGAAGAAATTTTTCCTAAGATCCAATTTAAACCTCCACTGACACAACCTGATGCCATTTCCTCCTGTCCTGTCACTTTTTAATGGAGAAAAGGGGCTGACCCACACCTCACTATGACCTCCATTTGGGTAGCTTTTGAGAGTGATACAGTGGGGGATAGGGTGTGTGTGTCCTAGCCTCCTTTCCTCCAGGCTAAACAGCCCCAGTTCCCTCAGCCACTCTCCACTAGCCTTCTGCTCTAGACCCTTCCCTAGCTCTGCTGCCCTTCTCTGGACACACTCCAGCACCTCCATGTCCTTCTTGTAGCGAGGGGCTGAGAACTGAACACAGCACTTGAGGTGCTGCCTCCCCAGTGCCCAATACAGGGGAACAACCCCTTCCCTGGTCCTTCTGGCCACACTATTCCTGACACAAGCCAGGATGCCATTGGCCTTCCTGGCCATCTGGGCACACACTGGCTCATGTTCAGCCACTGTTGACCAGTACCCCAGGTCCTTTTCCACTGAGCTGCTTCCCAGCCACTCTGCCCCAGCCTGTAGTGCTGCCTGGGGTTGCTGTGATCAAAGTGCAGGACTCGGCACTTGACCTTGTTGAAGCTCATAAAACTGGCCTCAGCCCATCAATCCAGCCTGTCCAGATCTTTCTGCAGAGCCTTACTGCCACTCCCACTCAACTTGGTGTTGTTTGCAAACTGGCTGAGCATGCACTTGAACCCCTTGTTCAGATCCTTGATAAAGATACAAAGAGGGCTGGCCCCAGCACTGAGGCCTGGGAAATCCCAGTAGTGACCCACTGCCAGCTGGATGTGAGTCCATGCACCACCACACCTCTGGGCCTAGCCATCCTGCCAGTTTGCTTTCGTGGGGAATAGTGCACCCATACATACCATAAGCAGCCAGTTTCTCCAGGAGAATGTTGAGGGAAATGGTGCTACGGCTTTGCTAAAGTCTACGCAAACAACATCCACAGCCTCTCCCTCATCCACCAATCGGGTCACCTTGACATAGAAGGAGATCAGGTTGGTCAAGCAGGACCTGCCTTTCATAAACCCGTGCTGGCTGGGTCTGATCCTCTGATGATATGAACAAAGGCATGTTCTGGCATTCCAAGGGCACTTCCTGACAGAAAGCACTGGTGGTTTAAAGAACAAATCTACCAAAACCAGGAAGTGCTAACAAATTACTCTTCAGCCATTAAACTTAAGAAGATGGGTGATTTGGACTGGGGATGGACCATCCGAAACAGAGTAAACTGCGGAGCAGTATCTGATCTAACAAACAAAAGCTATGGGCCTTGTATGAGAAATAGGCAGGGAGAGTCTGGGAATCTGGAGCTGAAATCTCTAAAGCCCTCAGGACTGCTACAAGACTTTCCGGAATTTCAATTGTCAATTAATTAAATTGCCAATGCAATAGATGTTGCTCACTGCAGAATCCAGACAAAGCCCACCACAAGCTCAGACCCAGCATGGTCTGAGGTTTCAGTGCCTGTTGACTTGAATTTTTTTCTTGAGCTTAACTGACATGATGAAAATCTAAGCTTCAACTGTCACATATGGAAATGAATAATGCAATTGATGTAGAGCAGTTTCTGTTACTTAGTGTAATATAAAATCCTGTTTCTTTTTGAATGGGTCTTCTCTCAATCTCTGCTGTGCCTTGATTTCCAACTGGATTACATAGCCACACTGCAGTGTGGTTCCCACTGCAGAGGGAAAGAGAGGAGGTTTGCTACCTAGGCAGCAGAGATCCTCAAAAAACCCATACAGTGGAGAAGACGACTCAGAGTGAATGTGGCATTAAAATTTCACATGGAAACACAAACAAACAAAAACACCAATCAACAAATAAAATCAAACAAACCACACACTTACAAGGTTGCACCATTTCAAAACCCATTCTACTACTATGATACCCATTGTTTTGGAATGTTTGAAACATTATTAGTCTGCTTACCTCTGATCAGCTTTTAAGATGGTATTTCCCTTCCCAAAAAAACTAGAGCCATTTTAAAGAATCAAAACTGAACTGCTGTAGCAGTTTTACACAGGAAGTGTCTTCCAAAGACAACTTTTCCAGCAACAGGATCTTGATAATACAATTGTCAAAGTAACTTCAGACAACAAGGAAAACTGAAGCTGACTAATTAAGAAACCCATATTCTTCAGTTCTGTTGTCTTGATTTCCGTAAGACCAGAGCTACATTCCTTTATTTAAAAACAGGCAAGCTGCAGATCAAATACATCACACACACACACACCCCTGTATCATCCTGTCTTCCATGTACTTCATGGATACATCTTTTCTACATGCAAGGACAGTCTATCAGTTTCTAGGCCTGAGATGTCACATATCTTCCACTGAGAATTTCTAATACCAAGTCTGGATTCTCACAGCTTAGCTGCTGCAATATTACCATAGCATCTTCCTGCTCAGAGAAATCCCCTACACACCCCCAAACATAGATCTTAAAAATCTGGAGATCAGGAAACTACCATGAGAAACCTCTGGGTTTAAACTTTCCTGCTACAGACACTCATGCTCAAAGGCAACAGTCAAAAGTTATTTTAAATAGCCCGGGGGTGGTTTTCTCCTCCTCCCACCACATTTAAACGAATTCTTACAGAAATCCAAGTTCCTCAGTATCTTCCTGACAATAACAAGGGGTTTGCACTCTCTGTGGTATTAAACTTCAGAATAGGAAACTAAAATTAGTTTTGTAATGAAACCCCAGTACCCTTTTTTCTGACTCTTCCCTGAAGCCATCTACACGGATGGCAGGAGCGCAAATAAACTGATCTTCCCAAAGTGATTTTAAATTAATCACTTCACACCATTAAATGCAACCGGAGAAACATGCTGCTAGTTCTTTCCTCACCTCAGTCTCATGAATTCAGATCAATTATTCTCCATAATGGCCTGTACCGGGGCTCTAAATACTGAACCTGCAATAAAAGCCAGTTATCTGTTCAAGAGAATCTCATGACAACCGAGTTAGGTACCTCAAGGTGACACTCCTCTGGGAGTGTCACAGCACTCCACCAAAACATACTGCAGAGATGCTGAAGCATCCAACATGGCACAACCGGCTCCACAGCTAGGTGCCAACAGTCAGAACTCAAATGTGATAAAAGCTGTTTACTTCTGAGCTGAAGGCAGAAGTACTATGTTACAAGTGCCATGCTCTGTTTTCATTCAAACCCAAGCAAACATCTTAAAGGTAAAAGTTAAAAGGAGACACATTTGCTACCTTCTTCCTTCCCCACCATGTGGGAACATTCCTGCTTCCTACCGGAAATTATGTAAACCACTCCATGACTTTCTGCAAAATAACAGATTTAAATAAAAGCACTCAGTGGTGATACTACTGTGCCATCTAACAAGATGCAGAAACATGTTTTTGAAGTGCAAATAAAACTAATTTCTCCAAAGTCTTGCATAATTTCAGCCATTAGCATTTCAAAATCCCTCTACCACACTGCCTAATTAAATGAATATTAAACCTTTCCTCATCTCACTGAGGGAATACAACAAAACAAAAGGGACAGCTGTATCTCTGCTGAGCTTCTTTCTTCTAAACCAACTTCAATGACATATGAATAATTCAAGTATTTGATAAATATTCTACAGTCATGTCAGCTCTGTACTCAAAAAGACATTTATGGTCTCCACAACCATTACATCTATCAATACACCAGTCTTTACAACGGGACACTTCTCCAAGCATCTTTTTCTCTTAAGGCACTTAAAGGCTAGGAGCATCACTCATTGCTAGAATCATAAAAATGAACATTGTGATATTCCATTTCCTAATACAAGTCTAGAAATACAGAAAGATAAGCATCATAGTTGGGCCACTGCCTTAACATTGAAATAAATTAGCCTCTTTCTTCTACTGGTTTTTCCTTTGTTGTTGCAGTTATTTTGCTTGGATTAATTAAAAAAAAAAAAAAGAACAAAAAGAGAGAGGGACAAATATCTTCCAGAGAAAGAGGGGGAGGATGGTGTGGGCTAATTTTTTTAAATTATTTCTCAAAACCAGGCCAAATGGCCTTTTGTTCTAAGGATAGATCAAGACTGTCCTTAGTCTTACCTTTTCTCTTCGCTTTTTCTAGTTTGCTAATATTTTTTTACACATGAAATGTTTAAATAAAGATTTTCAAAACCAGAATATGTGAGAAATAACTAGAATTGAAAGAGAATCTACCCAAGTCCTATACAGCTGCTATAGGACAGCTTCTCAGCTTCAAAAAGACTTCTAGACAAAATGTTTGGAACATGAAACAGAGCCACTTCCCTCATGCCACACATTCCTTATTCCTCCCCTACTTCTTACTGCCTAAGTGACTTACCTCTTTTTATGTCTGATTATTTCTGTGTTCTAAGAGGAAATAAAATATAGGAAGATACCATGTGTATAAAGAGCATATTAGCAGAATACTTTAGTCACAAGGAATGATTCACCTCATCTGACACCAAGTTAGACATCAAATCTCAGCCAGTCATCTTCTATAAAGAGCTTCTCAGAAGCTGCACTGGGTGAGAGATATCTTATTAAGGTCTATGAAAATCAAATTCATCATGGAGAAGATAATTCATCCCAGTTCTGAGACAGCTAAAGACACAATGAATCACATTTTGAGATACCCATCTCTCCCCCAAGTGACTACAGAAGAAATCTAGATGCTCAGCCTTAACATTGTAAATCCCATCCTGGAAAGCATTTCTAAAGGATGGACAGAAATATGTTCTAAGTTTGTAAAGCTGCTCAAGAGACAGTGCAGAGCTATATTTCTTATTCTGATACTTCCAGATGAGAAAAACATAACTGGTAGTTGGTGCTTTTTACCAGACTGTCACAAAACTTACCCAAGGAAGCCCATGAAGGAGCCTGCCAAATGTCATTGAGTTGCCAGTACAGAGCTCCCATTGTGTGTCCTTCTCCATTGATTATTTCACTTTGACTAAAACGATAGAATTCAGTTTCTGTCTTTATACACTGAGCCTGCATCACCTTGGTCAACAAAGAGATAAAAAAATATTTTTGGTATATTGGATTTTACTTTTTTGCAAAACATGTGTGACTATACTGATACACAACACAGATTTCACAGCAACGTAACTGTAAACTTGAGCCCTGGGGAGTATCAACCTGCAGTGCAGTGGGTCTCTGCTCTCTAGGAACCTATTCCTAGCAACTCCCAACAGCTTTGCAAGCAGTACCCTTCAAGAATCTCAAACAGGGCTACTTCCACACAGTGAAGATGATCTTTGAAAGGCAAATGGAAGACAAGGAAAATAAAATAAAATTTTAAATTTTTTTTTTACATTAATTTAAATAAACGCCTCCAGAGTTGCAGAATGACGTTAAGCTGCATTACCTTCAGTATACATTACCTTGGTGTCTAAACTTACATTCTCAACTTACATTCTCACTATACAGTCAAAACTGTGCATCAGAAAAGCAACATTTTTTCAGCTGCACTCCCACTCCGTTTCTCATTTGCTAACTCATCTAAAAAACACTTTTCAGAATTTTTCATTGGCCAAGTTCTCAATGGATGCTAAACAGATTGCTATGTTCTTCACATAGTTTATTATTAGGCTGGGGAAATATAAAGAAATTCTTAAAATAAAGTTAAAAGCCTTTAGGACAGCTCAAAAGGTAAAGATATTTCATCTAATTAACCGTTAGAGCTAGTTTGCTTTCTTTATCCTTTTTGCTATCCTTATTTTGGTATTAAATTGTTTAACTTGTTAATAAGGCCCTTATAGACTTAGCCTTACAGAAACCCTCACAGCTTTTTGAGTCAGGACCTCACTGTGCAAGTTTTACCCGTTTTCAATTTCACGGCATCATCTATCCTTGTTCTCTTGTCAAGAGTGCCAAAAATTCTCAAGCTATTTTGCTTTTATATAAAACTTGCTGATGGCAGCTCTCAAACATAAAAAACTTAGTGACTGTGCAGTTATTTCCATCAAGAGTGTTTCTGAAATTCTTGAAACATAACAAAAGTTAACAGCACTTTCAATTTGCCTAATAGCATTAAAAAGTTACTTAGCATCTTTAGAAGTTGCACAGAAATCACAAATAAAAAAACAAGCATGAGGTAGAACTACTACAAATGAAGGGCAAAATACATCCTTCTGATCTGAAAAAAACCCGAAATATATTCTCTAAAATATTTGAGTCCATAACAAAATAAAAGTTAGTACTAATCTAATTAATAGAGAACTACATTCTTTGGAAAAAAATCTTGCTTCCAAAGCTCGTGGCAAAAATCAAAGCAGTGAGCCTACAGGAGCCACATGAAGAGCAAAACATCCCCACCCTGGAACACAGAGTAGCATGCAGCACTGGGAATAATCTTGTACCATGGAAGCCCAGCACATCCCTGCATCCTCCCACCAGCTACATGAGCCCAGCTGGTGAGAAGGACCAAGACAGCATATACTGACCAACTTTCTCCCAGCTGAGACAGTGTCTGGGTTATTCCCTGAGTATTCCAGACCTTCTATGATGAAAACTGGAGTCTCTCACACAATAAAAGAGAGACAAGCTAGTTTCAAATTAAACTGGACTCTCCAGTGCTTCAGTATGGAAACTTTCTGTATGATGGAACATTCTCTAAGGGACCAGGTCCAGTTCTAACAGCTGACAGAATCTACTGCAACAAGTACTGACAGCTACTTCTATGGAAGACATCACTGTTACCTGAGTGAGGTAAATCATATCTTTGAACTGCTTTACAGGATCTGGGTTCTGGGGAAGCTTGAAATGACGCCCGATCTCTTGAAGCATCTGAATATTGCCACCTTCATGGTGTTGCCGATGGAGAGAAAAATTGCTTGTGTAGGACCAGTCCTCAGGGGAGGAAACCTTTTAAAAAACACAAAAGTAAGGTAACCGAAGGAAAAGGTAGAATGCATATTTAATGACTGTCAGGATATTGAGGAAAGGATATACATAACAGCCTACTGACCTCATTCAAAACCTTAAAATTGGTAGTGTATTTCTACAGTGCCTCATATAGTCATGCAAGGATTTTGAATCACTAACACCCTTTGCTTACACTTCTTGTACAAATAAATGAGAACACACATTGCTGTTGAACCCAGAAGAGCAACTTTTGGCTCTGTGGCATTTAACTTATTTGTCCTAAGGTTTGGGTTGGCCAAGTGACTTCAGAGTTTTGCTTGCATTCAGAGTAAATCAGAAACACTGCAGAATATGGAAGAATGTACTCTAGTCAAACGCATTTAGGTATAAAGGTTACATAAGTCAGTAGGCCTATAAATTCTAATAATATGTATGTATATTTTCAAAACCTACCTCTGATAACAAATGATCATAAAACATCTTTTTTCAACTAAAGACAACAATGCAGCATAACTCATTAAGTTATTACTGCCAAGCTTTCATTGTAATTACACTCTGTAAACAATCTTATTTAAATCTGTTTCTTTTTAGGCTGGATTGAATAATTTTTATTGTTATTAATATGGATGAATGTTCTGATTATGCTTCAGATAATATGCTTTGCCCAGCAAACCGAAAGGAACATTCTGAACTCCTTTTGGTTGCATGCATGAATATCAACATCTCTCCCTGGACAAATGGACAAACAGCTTTATATGTCTCGGTTCCAAATCGATAAATAAGACAGACCATATAATATCTAAATTTAACAGGAGATGAAACCAAATCCTCTTATATGCAATACATTAAGAAACAAATTATTTAAAGAAATTGGTAAATATATAAAAATCAAAACATTTTAAAATTTGGCACAATTCAGTTTTTATCATGTTTCTTCTCTTTCTCAAATGTCCCTAGACACATGTCCCTAGACTCCACAAAAGTAAACAGATGTTAGTCAATCATTACTGAGCTACACATTAAATAGAATTACTATTAGAAATAACAGTTTCATAATAGTCTCTCATCCAAACCAGGTCCCTCTTGCAACATCAAGGTAAGTACACTGAACACAGAGGAAGGAAACAGTACAGTTTCATCCCCTCCTCCCCACCAGCACACACCTCTATCCCACTTGTGCCATACCACACCTAACAACACATAACTACAGTTTGGATGCAGAACTTTGTTGGGAAGAGACTCACTGCCCTCACTAAATGAGACCAAAGGTGACAGGAAGGTGTGGAAGCCCAGCCTTACCTTTTCAATTGTACTGAAGGAAGGCCAGGACTGAAATCCATATTCTGAAGCAAAACGAGTTTTGGGATACACTGTCCAGTTCCAGCAGTCACTGTTGTAGTCATAAAAGTGCGTGTCACCATAATGGGTGTCATAAGGATCCCGGGAGAGCCAACCTTCTTTAACTGACTCCAAGCCATTGGTGGGACTGGATGCAACAAAAGGACGGCTCTTATCTTCCTGGGATTTAAAGAAAGCAAAGCAAAACAAAAATACAACCACCTTACAAAGCGATTGGCTTTTATCATTTGAATTCATAGACTATTTTTTGGAAAGGCGGCGTCAGGGGCAGGGACAACATGCCATTTCCAAATTTCTGAGTCACCACCTAGGAAACATTCCCTCTAATGTCCTAACATTCATCATCTTTACTTGCTTAATTAGCTTCTTACTTATGTTCTTGGAGGACAGCTGGGCATGATTCTGCTTGCTCTGCTGTTCGGAGGGATTCTCTCCTCACATCAAGAGATTTTCTATCTTTATATGCCTCTAAATTCTTAATGAAGGCTATTTAAAGTGTGCCTTGTGAAATATATACTCAAGGAACATTCATATTCGAGTAGTGTGACTTCTTTATGGAAAATTATTACTTTTGCAGTGTTTTTGCAGGAACAAGGCCATTATTTTCTCCCTTCTTATTAAACAGTCACCTAAATTTAGTCCTTACAAATCCAAGGTGTTCTGCTTTTAATGCTTGCATGGTATCATTACAGGTTATTGTCATTTTAGCTGGCTCTGCATGCTAAGATAGATGAGACTACAAGTAGGATTACATTTCAAATTGTTCAGAGCTGCCTTTATTTATAGCCTCAGTAGACTCTGAATACTAAATCTTTTAACAGTAGCCTAAAAAGTACTGAAGGAATCCTTTTGCAGGTATAATTCATTTAACACCCTACTTGTAGTAAGATAAAGGCCTGAGTTAGTTTCCAGTCACAAGTTACAGCCATTGGCTCCAACACTGCAAAGCACTCAGACATGTGCTTCATTTTAATTGTCCTGTTTCCCCATCTTCTTCTTTCCTTTTTTCTTGATGTGAGTAATTAATAATTAACTGAAACGATTTACTACAGGATACCCCGGATTCCCTGAAGTCTTTAGTTCAAAGTTAGAAGTCTTTTCAAATTACCCAGTCCAGTACTACTAGTAGTTACAGGTTTCCTCAGCTGGCTTGTATTACACAAGACCTGAAGTTATTTCCCTCTACTGTTCCTTTTTGCACTGAAAATAGTGGATTATTCTATGGATTTAAAATAAAAATGGGTCCGTCTTGGATGGCAGTACTGCAGAAGTGAACTGTAACTAAAACACAGTATCAAGCCAGAACACCTCACTTTGTTGCACACACCCTGGCCACGCAATCCATGTAGCTAATCCCAAAACAGCACAGCTTATCTTTACACACAGCTCAGTAGAGACATCTAGAATCTGCTCTTCTAAGAGGAGAAATAAACCTACAAAAGCTGTGCAAAACGGGTAGTGCCAAATCACAGCAGACTTCATCGAGGATTCCAGGTGTTTGTGGACTGCATACCCACAGTTTCAATTTTGTATCAAAATACTTCCTTTTGCCTTCATACACTGTAGAATACCAATATTTTTTTTTTCAAAAACAATCAATACAATGACAACACACCATGAGTTTAATGTTTAGCATCACTTCGGCTTTACCTGCTTATAACAAAAAATATTCAGTCACATACTGAAGAAATAACATCTTTATAGATTTGTTCAACTGCTATTAAAAGACCTGAGGGTTGTTAAATGCCTTACACAGTATTCTTCAACAAAATCAGGATAAAGGAAACCTAATCATCTAGATTAATTAATTAATGGGCAAGTTGATTTTTGTCCACTGGAAGTGATGGCACTTGTGGATGTACTAAAAACAGGAAGGAAAAAAGAAGCAAGATCCACTACACTTTCAGGTCTCACTTTACACATCACAAAATGTTAAAGACAAGTTAATTTTTTTTACTTTGATAATAACTCTTGAGTTTAGAGAGTTGTTTAGAAGAGCTTGGAAAGGGCAATTTCTCAACGTGCTCTTTTTCATGTTTCAAAAGGATTAAAAGAAAAAAAAGTAAATCCCAACTTGCTCAAACATTAAAACCTTTTGCCAAGCCATATCCCCCTACAGTTTCTTGAGATGACTTACAGTAAGAACTATTTCTCGTATGTTCTTCACATAAAGCATCACATAGTCTTTGATATAGACTCCTATGTCAGCATGAGGTATGGAGAACCAGTTGCTTGCAAGTGCTGCTTCATTTTCATTGTTACCACTCCACAGAATAATTGATGGATGAGATTTTAAACGTCGTACCTGAAATACAACTTACAGTTTCAGAAGTCAAACAAAATAACTTATCTTAAAAATGATTTAAAAAAAAAAAATCACTTTATTACTACTTGAATTACAAGTTCACGTGTATATTACATATGCTGAGCCTACAATTCCCATTTTTTGCCACACGATTCACTATTCCCTCAACTTGCCATCAGGCTCAGAGTTTTGTAATATACAATTTCTGAAGGGCAAACTTCTAATATGGTGACATATATCTGCCTTATGCATGTGTGTACCATCCACATCTACTCAGCCATGTGTGAAGGATAAATTCCGTGCAGTCTGCTTGACTGACTACCCCCGCAAGTAGTTGGAGGAGGTAAAGAAGATTTAGCAAGGGTACATTTTGGGTCTGCTACATAAAGGTACACTAACAAACACTTCCAAACAACCATTTTTGGAAAGCTAATTTATACAGTCAGTCAATCAAAAACAGATGCTGTGAAATAGAGCTTTGACACATGAATAAAATACCTGATGAGAAACTTCTGCTTTTACGGATTCTAAATAATTCTGGTCGGTTGGATACAGTGCACACGCAAACATAAAATCCTGCCAAATCTACAAGGAAAAGGAAAGATAAAAAAACACTGTCAGCAAATTATTTTAATTATTTTACAAACTTAAAAAATATATGGCTTTTGGGATGCACAATGCTTTGTTCAGACAGAAAACAAATCACATTCACCATGGGGCTCAAGTATGTGCATAGTCCACTGTGGTTATCCTCAATTTCAGAGTTACGAAATATTTACCCTTAGGAATGAGATCCTGACAGCCTACACTGAGGAGTGGAATACTGCTCAGTAGATGAAGTTCTGAGAGTTTCAACAAAATAATCAGAAACATGAACATCTAGCAATTTGCAGCGGAACAGAACAATTTCACATTTATTTACTATTTTGCAGGTGTAACACCAAATCCCCATTACTTAATGAGAAGAGATGATAATTCTTCTGATGTGGTACTGAGCACACTTAACAGATGTTAAAGTGCACTTGTTAAGAAAACACCTCCATACAAAATGATCTTAAAAACAGCAAAGCTTACCCAGTAAGAGGGGAGGAAACAAACTAGATCGTCTAAAAACATCATGATCTTTCTCTTCAAAGAAAGATCAAGTAGACACTAGAGAATAGCAAGCCTTTCAATTCAACAACAATAAACTCAATAAACTCAATTTTTACCTTGAAGGAGAATTACAAAAAGGAGAAGGGAGGCCCAATGAGATGGATAAGATTTCTTGTTTATCTGTTTTTTCTTTTTTTAAATTGCTGTAACCTTGAGGCTCCTTCTAGTCTATCTCAAATGTTAATGAAAAGTCCTCCAGAAGGAGCACGTTAACCCAAAGGAGTCTGCAGGAAACTCCACTTTTTGAACACCATGCTACATAGAGAGAGACAGACCAGCTCCTCATACAATTGCATTTTCATTGCAGTGAGAACATGCTTTTCCGCGGCTCTTTTTAGCACACATTCCCTAAGGAAACTGAAGATAGAGAATAGGACAGTGGGGGATAATGGAGTCACTAATAATTGTTACAATCCTAACATTGTACAAAAAAAGCAAAGCTATTGCTGCAGAATCATTCATAATCCTTTAGTGACTGTTGGTGTCAAAACTCTATTGAAAGAAACTTTTCCTCACTATTTCCCTTGGTGAGCTATCACTGGTTTTCCTTAAGCACAGTTTGACTCCAATGCACTTTTAAGCCTTTGCAAGACCATCAGAAGAAACAAAACCCAAAAACCTCCACCACTGCCCCCTCCAGTATAAGGGTCTGATTTTCTCCACTTACTTGCTATTTTGGCTCTTAAATAGGATCTAAATCTTGCACTGAGCACTGTACAGGCACAGATCTAAGTGGCCTACTTAAGGTGCCTAGTGTCAAAAAATTGAAGAACTGTAAGTGCTCAGAAGCCTTGTAAATCAGGACACTCATTCAGATGACTAAAATAGATGTAACCTTTTTTTTTCACAAGCACACACATCTGAAAGAAGCAAGGTATGAATTCTGTTTCCCTGTTTTTTTATGGTGTTGACTAAGACCAAACACACTTCTTGGGATTTTTAATACCAGATGCAACTTGGCCTCCACTCATCTAGTCACTACTTCATCAAAACTTATTAATACGTGCCTCCGAGCTCATATAATCAAAGGTACTCATCTAGGATTAGTGATTGAAGCAGGTGTTCACCTTACAGCTACATTTATATTCAATTACAGCTTGTTCAAAATGGCCCTTTGGATAATGCCTTCCACATTTGACTTCAGGCCAAAGGAAAAGTTTGAACCAAAAACACCCAAACCTTTTCAGCTATTGCTAAAAAGAAGAAAATACTTTTAAAAGAAGTAAAATCCAATTCCACAACTGAGAAAAGCATGGCTACCTTCTACCTAATGGCTACCTTCTATGATAAAGTCTCCAAAATACCACTTCCAGATTCAACAGATATCCCAGCCTTTTTAATCAGAAACCATTCAAATTAAAAATAAATTTAAAAACCCCAGCCAAACAAAAAATCAGACCTGACCTCTTGTGTTGATACTCTACAATGTCCTTTGGAAAGATGGTTAGAACTTATGCATTAATTCTAATACTTTTTCATTTAAAGTGGATTTTCATTTACAAGTTCTTGGCAGTTTTTAAATAAGTATTCTGTGTTTATTGTTTTTACCATTATTCCTATTTCATCACAAATATCGTAAAATTCATCTTGTTCATATATTCCTCCTCCCCAAACCCGAAGGGCATTCATGTTAGCATCTGCTGCAGACTTCAAGAGTAGCCTTAGTCTGTCAAACACAAAAAGGAGATATACAAGTTTTGTAAAGCTGTATTACTGAAGAGTTTCTAAGGTTATACAAAAAACCAAAGAAATGAACTCCCCTACCAAAAAAACCCCTAATCTAAGTCATTAGCAGGCAGCCTAAGATTTAGAACTCTAACAGAAAGTATCGAAATACTCTAGTTTCTAAACCTGCATGTCTGGACAGAGCTCTCAAAACGCAATTTGTTGTGCAGAAAAAGTTGCTTGGTCCTGATAACGCTTATGAAATAGATGGAGTGACACATGTGTAAGTGTTTTTACAGAAGTATTGGCAGGCCCAGATTTAGAAATACTGTATTTTATTACTCATGTTGTTCTTTTCTCCTCTGGTATTACTTGCTTTGTACGTCAATTACTTTAATTCAAATTCTCTTTAACCACAATCAGAAATGTATATTCTCTTCCTGAGTTCCATAATGCATAGCAAGAATGGGGGAGCCAGAAGGTGAGGAGAAAGACTGAGACTCAGAATCTCACTTTAAGGGCTTCAGGCTCCAGTCATTTTTCCTTAAACCATACTGGCAGCCTTTAAGTTGCTTGTGAATGCACACTGCAGCATGCCCTGTTGTCCTGGTTCCCAAAAAACCCAGCGCAAAGTTTACTCCAAGCACAGGATAGCCCTCATCCCACCTGCATCTCTGGAGTGCTGTGCATTGATATCCAAGTAGCCTAGATGAGATCAGGAAAAGGGGAGAGAGGCTGCTATGCACTTATGTAACCCTGCATGACATGGGTAAGGACATGGATGAAGTGCGTGTCCTCTGAATACCAATGGGTATGTCCAGCCAATAAGGTCAAACAGCCTGAGGGTCTTCCCTAAAAATACCCAAAAGGCCAGTAACCTATGAACTGCAAACAATCACCTTCCCACCAGTACTTGCACCTACATGTCTTGAACATCATTCAAATCTGTTCATGTTAATTAAGCCCTAATTCTGAAGCCTCCAACCCATGACAATTAGTGTGATACCTTGAAAGTTTTACCCACTAAAGCCAACCTTTGATAAAGGGTGTAAAGAGAATCAGGAGGAGGAAAACATGATCCTTTATCCTTAGAGAACATCAAATGTGGCTTACGTGTCATAGGTCACTCTGTCCTGGAAAGAATCTGCTGGAATCCAGTTTGAGCCCTTTATAAAAATGGGTCGGCCATTGATTCTGAAGTAGAAACTCAGACCTGGTGAGCCAGGAATAGGCTCCTGAACAAGTTCTACTGTTCGAAAATAAACCTGTGAAGACATGAAACTTAGATTTAAAGCTGACAAAAAATGAATTAAAACGAAATAAATAAAGAAAAGCATTACAAAGGGTTTGAATTGAACAATACAAGCTTAGAATTTGTCAAGGAGTCAAAAGACATGGTCTCATCTCTAAATTCCTGCTTGCTTAAAACACACTGTAACAGGACTAGAAAGAATTCTTTCAATAAGCCTGCTCACTTTTTAAAGTTGCTATCATATTAAGAGAGAGCAAGAGAAAGCATGTGCACACAAGTATGTAAGGAAGAGACAGATGCAGTCTGGTTGTTGCAGAATTCAGTCAAAAGTCCATCTGAAGACCAGTAAAAGGAATACAGTGGTTGCACCAGATCAGAGACACCATTTAATCTGCAATTTTCTCCTCCCAGCAGACTGCAGCAGCTCAGTTTCAAGTCTTGTCCCTGAATGCCTAGCATCAGATTAATGTAGTACAAGCAAAATCTTCTCCTTTTGCTGCTCTGAAATGATACCTTTTTAATAGCTGCAGCACTTAAAGAGAAAAAATATGCATGGAAACACAAATGCCAGTTTGCAAGTGAAGGGCCCTCTGGCCATCACAGCTGTGCTGGAACAGCATTATCAGCAATAATGTTTCAGAGAGACCAGTTCAGCTAAATAAACACTATCTCTGTGTAAAGTATTAAAGATCATTCCAGATAGAAGCACATCTCAAGCAAAAGCAGAAGCCAAACTTTTACAGCTGCTCTTTTAGCCTTATATGTGACATTGTGATGCTGAAACTAGAAAACATTCATTCTTCCTGTTACAGGTGGAATTGAAGTTCTCAGGAAATCATTCCAGACGTTTTCTGGGACTTTTCTACAAGCAATGATGCTGCTCTGAGGAGTATCCTGATTGCACTGACATAAACAGCCATGAGGGAGCAGGTAGTGCACTGCAACAGCACTGACCCCGTATTTGTACAGCTGCCTTCCCAACCTGCCATGGCAGCTCCTGCCCACCTCCAAACTCCTACAGGAAACAGCTCCTTCAGGGAGACTTTAAACTCTTCCTCCTGCATCCTTGTTCCAGTTCAACTTGTCTAAGACAGAAAGGAAATACTTTTCCTTTCTTGTACCCGTTGCTCATTATCATACGGAGATAACTGGAAAATTAAATAAAGTGAAAGAAAGCTAATAGTAAATTTTAGCCAAAACAGGTTTGGGTCAGGAGGGCAGGAAACTGATTTTTTTCTAGACTATTCCTAAGATAGCAACCACTCCTCCCTCAGATGACTATTTGCTTTACCTTTTCAAAAGGTCAGCTTGTAGAGTACAGCCTGTTCTCTCTCTGCCACATGCTTCAGTTGAGGCAAGTATCTGTCAGTAAATCAGGCTAAAATTAACCTAGTTAAGTGCAAATGATACACCTGTCTTTAAGACAAAATGCAATTCTTTATTTCACGCACCAGACATGGCTGGAGTTCAAAAGGGAAATGACTAATCCCGCTATGGGACTGCATTTTCTAAACTTTCATCTTATCGAAAATTACACATATAGACAGAAAACTATTTCTAGTGGTACGGAAGAAAAAGAAAATCACCACTTTTTGCTTCCTCTTCGGTGCTTCTAAGTTAACTGGACAATTATTAACCAAATACCTGGATAGAGAAAATGCATGTGACAAACTAGATGCATTAGTGGAGGTCACAGATCACTGAGCTCAATCGAAACCTCTCTGCATCATGGCAGTGACCATTCCTAGAATTTTGCAAGCTTAGTTTAACATGAGAAGCTGAATTTAAAAAAACCCCAATGTTTCATATAACTTTCCCAGTTACCCTAGCTCCTGAAGGCTACAAAAGAAAAACTACAATATGAGTACTGCACTAGCAAAAAAAGTTCTGACCTTCCTACAGTGAACTCAATTACTTGGAGAAAAACTCCTCAGTCTCCATTGTGGCTCTTTTTTTTATGGCACAAAGTGGAATGGGATCTGCAACTGGAGCTGCTGAAGTATTTGGGATGTCATCTTAATGGATGTCATCAAGCAGGTTGGGACTGTCTCAGAGTGCATTTGTAATGGAGTATTTTTATTACTAACAGAAGTAATGTGATATTGCTTTATTCATACTCAAGTGGAACTCATGCAACTGGCCAAACCCAAGGTAATCTGAGAGGCTGAAACACTCAGCCAGGACCACCCAGACAGCAGAAACAAGAGTAAAAGCTCCTTAGCCTCAGCTCACATTCCCAGGCCTTCAAGTTTTGGTGCAACTCCATTGTTCCCTGGGGCCATCTGGTAACAGCACATCTTCCTGTTCCTACTACAGCTTCCTTCTGCCTTGTGGGGTAAAAGAAGGGCAACAGGAGACAACCAGCATGTGGCCTTTCTGGCTACCAAAACCTTGGCCACCTTGAAATCTGTCTGGTAGAGCTTGCTGCCTGAGGGCTGAACCTTTCCCCTAATCTCAGAGCACGCACAAGAGGCTCTCTAGCCAGCACAGACCAATCAGCTGGTTCTGGGCATAATCATGAAACAGATATCTGTCCTTTTAAGGCACATACAAAGGCTTTGTACACAGTTAAGTGACCTGTGGATCACATTTGGCATTCTCATATTTAGAAATATGAAAAGTAGTAAGGATGAAGATACCTAGAGCTGAAATAAGACCACAGAACAACCCAGCGACCTAACAAATTAGCACGCAGCATGAAAGCAGTGTGAAAACTACAAAGCCAGAGAGAAAGACTTCTGGAAGTCATGCTAAAATGCCTGGGGGGAAAAGAGTGTGTAAAGAGATGGAGGGAAAGACAGCTAGAGGCCAAGATCTTAAAAGTACAAAAATAGCCTTACGAAACAAAAAACTCTGAGTACAGTGCTGGAGAAACAGGCATACAAAAAGATGGGGAAATAGAACTGAAAAGCAAACAAATGCCTCATGGGGCAATGAAAGAGGCAATAAATTCCTTGATGTAGGGGTGGTAAGAAGAAAAGCAACTTACCAATAGCAAATAGGACCCTCCATCAAGAAAACCAATTTCACTCTGAGATATGACTTTGTTTCACATTATCCTGAGAAACAAACTCTAAAACAAAATATTCAAATAGAAAACCGAACCAAAACCAAACCACATCCCATCCTGGATGTTGGGTTTTATTCTACTTTGGTTTTCTGCTATTCTGAACTGGAATGAGTAAGTACTTCTCTCAGTCAAAGAGATTCCCAGCATTGCTGGCTACAGCTCTATAGAGCTCCTGCAAGTACATACTGGAAGGCCACCCAGAAATATTCCCAAAGGATTCATTATGTTTTGAAGACTACTCTAACATGTCAGAATCCAGAAAGTAGTTCAAGCTGAGTAGCCAAATGTGACATAAGATCAAGCTGTGTTTTCTCACATGTACAGTTCTCATGATTCAGTTTTCTCCTGTGCAAAGTTAAGTAGATACTCATATGGACACAAACCACTTGTGAAATGCCTCACCACTATTTGTTTTTCTGGGGAAAAAGGAAAAAAAGGGTGGAAGTACAAAATTTATTCCTCCTGAATACAGTCACTACAATATGGACAACAGAACTGACAACAAAACAACTTTCAGAAACTTCAATCCCTGATTGTATCCCCTGAACTATTCAAAGTTCTTATTAAGCTATATGAATGTTGCTATTCAGTCCTGCTGACATGAGAGAAAATTATGCTACAACATGAAAAAACTGCATGCAGAGCCTTTTTCCACTCATACAGCTCTGGGTGGAGGGTGATGCTGTGTGTGTGCACGTGTGTCTGTCAGAATCTAAGACAGTGATTCACAAAACACAGGATGGATGACCAGACTTCACACTGTAAGCTGCAAAGGCTTCATATACTGGTTAATTTACAATGCCCACTATGTGGTGCATTTGCTTTTTTTTCCCCCTCAGGATTAAAAAATAAGAGGCTTCTGTTGTAGACCATGAACCATATCCCTATGACCACATGCCACAGAGCTCTATGAAATATTCTGACACAAGCACCCAAATGGAACTGATTAGCTTTCCTATCATTGTGCAGTTTTCACACAATAATAACAGAATTTTCCTTTTTACAAGCTTTATAGCCGTATTTCCTACAACCAGTTTTTCCAAGCATAATATACTGTGTTTACTTGGTGTGGATTTTTTAATTGTTTCAAAATTAGAAGACTAATAATAGCAAAGAATTATTATTATGACTTCATAATCAAACTAAGGGCTATAGTAGTCCTATAAAAACTACAACACCAGAAGTTACTGGTTTTTCATAGGCTTTTTTCACATTATTTATCTTTTTAATGGACAATTGGAAATCACCTCTTCTAAGCTTCTTAGTAAAACCAAACAGACAATTAAACAGCCAGGGTGTTAGAAGAACCCTTATGCAAAAAGCTCCAAATATTACTTTCATGGTCATATTTAAGATCTTACCTCTTCTTAAGCTTGAAGCACATCTACCACATTCTAATAAATAAATGTATGTTAGGTTTTAGGAATGTGTCTATCCTACAGATTTTTTACAAACAGAACTAGCAAGAAAACTCTCAGTGATAAAGCTTTCCATAATCTTACAGAAATCTACAAGGGGTTTTCAGTGCATGATACAAAACCAAGAGCATGGTATAGCAAGTTTAGAAGTGCTGTTTTCTTTTCATAAGCTAGAGAACTTAAGAAGTAAGCATCTTTTCTCTTCTGAGGTTTCCAGCTAACTTTAGCTATCTTGCAGCCTGAGTATAAGTAAAGGCATCCATACAAGATAAGACTACTCGAACAGGTAGCCATACATTGTGAAATTAAAAAAACCTCACTTCTCATTAGCATTTTCACGTGAGTATTACAATCCATCAAGATATTTAAGAGCTCTAGACACCTGCTATGCAGAGCAGATATCCTAACAGTAACAGTGCAATGCCAGATGTAATTAAGCTGAAAGGCTCACCTTTGAAAACTTCTCTATCTGGCATCCTGCCTCCATCATAAAAGTTGTTGTCATGTTGTATCCTGTTTGTTTTCCATGTCCATTTGGCCACCAAGCCTCCACTGCAGAACTCTTGAACATACAAAGATGAAAGTCAGAGCAACATATACAAAAAGAGGTAAAAAATGCACCTGGGGCTCAGATACCTTTGAGTGAATTACCACAAGTCTAATGAGGTTTTGTGCTTCAGCTGAGATATGCTAATCCTCTCTCCTGCTGTAGCTCTGAGGTGAAAATCGTTTAAAGAGAGAAGTATGATTTCCTCTGCTGAAGTCCAGGCTATCACTTCACGTCCACAAAAGGCCACGAGCACATCTGGACATGGATGCACACATCTAGCTGCTACTCCTCAGCTGAGGTACACTAACACACTATTCCTCCAAATTCCAAATATCTGTGTCAGGAGCAGCCATTGTTCACTGAGCTCTGTATCACAGACCTCCTCTCATTGATCTTTTTATCTATCCCATGCAACACTCAATATACAGCAGTGACACTTTTTAACTGTGACTTTGGTTGTATGTGACCATACTGACTGCTTCATGTATGTCAAGCTTTTAAGTCAAATTCTTCCATTCTTTCGGTGTTTTTTTGCTTTGTCTCTCTATGCTTCCTAATCACATCATTAGTACTCCAAAATTTTTACAAACATGAAATACAATCTCTAAGATGACAGAATATTTATCTTCACTCTAGCAGCCTACTTCTGCTGCTGAATCCTGTTGCCAGCATTTGCCAGTTGAGTGCACAACACAAAAATTGTGGAAAGCAAGCAATAATGCATGCAACCAAACAATGGAGGGATCAGCACTGAATAGTCATGGAAGGAGTGCCTCAATCTTTTCAAACAAATTGAGGTTGGAAACCAAAAATATATTTTGCTGTAGCTGTACTTGGATGCAGCCATGAATCCATCATGAATGTATCTTTCAGCTTCTCCAACACAGAATTATCATAACTGCTTGTGAGGAAGCACTGATCTCTGTGCTGCGTGGATACAGACAGAAGCACAGACTCAGCCTGTGCCTCAACAACAAGGGAGTGTTCGCAGCTGCCTGGAACGACTGGAGTGTCTCATTGGCCACTAATGATGTCATCCCTCTGCTCACCACTAGCTGATAAGCAAAATGCTGTCATGTTGGCAACACAGCGCTTGGCGTGGCAACTGCAGGAAGGCTGATACACATCTCGGCGATATGCACCACTCGAACACCTACTGACTCCACAACATAATCTGCAATAAGCTCTTAACTAGAAATAAATTTCTGGTGAGGTCTCAGTATTTAACATGCACCACACAAGTCTGTGTGGAGAGTAAGGGCTCCATCAGCCTCATCAATACATGAGAACACATTTTGGGGCTTCTCATAAAATCAGCTGATGTGAATTCATGCAGCAAAGCCTTTTGTGCACAAAGAATAATGAAACACTGCTGCCTCTGCTCTGAAGGAAGTGCTTCCTTCCAGACTTGCAGTTGCACTATACTAACAGACCTCTTCTGAGGTTGGGGGTGGGAAAACTAAATAAGCAAAAACAATTTTTGAAGTTTCACTTTGCAGTGCCTGCTTAATACAATCCATTAAAAGGCTAAGCAGGGACTAATGGTTGTTTTAAGTGAAACTGGGTACTGGTGATTGCTCACATAGCTTGCATGATAACAACAGTAACAAAACTGTATGTTTCTATGCTTCTGTGTCAAAACAAAGCACATAAGTACACAAGTCATAAACTGTGCATACTAGAACATAAATACCCTGCCTGCCTTCTCTCCACTCAAGCAACTGTTAAAAGAACTCAAGAACACACACGCAATGCAGTCAAACTGGGAAAACGGATGCAGATTTACACAGCACTGCAGAAAATCAGCAGAGCCAGTAAAATATAGAAAAGCTTGATGGCAGACTCTCAAATGCTATTAACTGCCAGTATTGTCAGAAGCCCCAAATTCCTGCTTACAGCACACCACCACCCACAAATGTGTGTCCTGTGGCAGTGAAGCTCCCATGGAGAACTCCATCAGGCGTGGCTCCTGCTGCACCTGCCTGGGCTCCCACTCTGCCCACTGGCCTGAGCCTGATTCTTTAATTGAGTTTGCTCCTCACTAGAGCACCTTTTACCAGTCAAAAATTCCTCCTGAGATTTGCCTATCCAAAGGACTACAAGAGAATGTAAGGAGCATTACTCCACAAAATTTTATTTCGCTTTTATTTACCTGAAAGAGTATCTACTGAGAAGTTTGAGAAATGTTTCCTCTCTCTCCTGGGAGAATCATGCGTATTGTAGTACATTCTGGTCCCAATCAGTCCAGTAAACAGTAGCAAGTGAGATACCTGCTGCCAGTGAAGTGACACAGGGTATCCAAAGGTTATTTACCCAAATAACTCAAAATAGGTCATTTAACAGTGGCCAGTGATTATGTGATCTTTTTTCTAAGGCTTCATCATCTTTTTGACACTGAGCTACATAGCTCCACAAACACCAGATGTTAGAAAGGAAAAGAGCTCTTCTCCTACCCTGTACAGGGTACTGAATTGTTGTTAAAAGTCAGGAACACAGTAAGGAGTTGGAGGGAGGCCTAAAACTGGCATGGAGGCAAAAAGTCACATTGGAAACCACAGGGAAACATTTTGCAGCTGAACAGGTTTCCACACACACCTCCTTACCTTGTTGATGTTTACAAGCAGCACAATGCTGCCTTCTCCAGGTTGAAGCTTCACACTGAATGTTTGCTGTGTTTGTAATTTGGGAATGTTCACAGTCACAAGACCTGCAACTGGTTTGGAGCCGACTACATCAAAAATAGACTCGACTTCAAGACACCACTGCTGAGCACTTTTTACTAAGTGAAGGAGGAGGAAAAAAAAGGGAATTTAAGAATTATGTTTATATACCTATTAGTTAACATGATCTCTCATTAAAGAATAAATTCAAACACCTAAGATAAAATTTAACAATTTTCAGGCTGTGTTTGAACCAGACCTACATGGTTAATCTTCTTATTTAGTGCATTTGACATCTGTGTCAAAAAGAAGAGAACAATGCAATATGACTTACATTTCTTAACTCTTTTATTCATTCAAAAGCCATCCAGGCTTTTTTTTTTTCAATGTTCTGTACAAAAGTCAGAGACCTTGACACCAGTCACTTCATTAGGAAGAAATTTTTTCCCACCAACTCCCATAGACACTGTATTTGCTTTTAGTCAGCACTCATATGAACATGGTACTCTTTGGGAAAGATTGTAATCACAAGCCAGTACAATCACTTTTGTCAATGAAACAAAAACAGTATTAACAGAAAACGAGCTGAATTCATCCCAGACTCACTGGATAAAATGAATGGAGCTACACTGGGGATGAATTGGGCCCACTGTGTCTAGACTTGACAGGCTATATCTTTATGTCTCCCACCAATGTGTCGTGGAGGAAACAAGTTAATGACTTCCCTGAGATCTCTCTGAAGCTACCACAGAGCGTCCTCTCTTTTACAAAACTTACTGAATAAGGAGAGCCAGGGTCAAGGGTACTCAAGATCTATGTGTAAATTTCCTACTAGCTTCAGCAAATGAATTGCCTAGCCACTAACACAGCCTGGCTAATCCTATACTTCACATGTTACAGATTAACATATAAGCAAAAGCAAATTATACAGAAAACAAGGAAAACTAGAACTAAGACACATTTTGTATACCCAAATTATTAATAATTTACTTTCTCTTTTCATTTATATATTCTAGCTCTCCTTCCTCCACAAGAGAAAGAGCTCACTCCAAAAAACAAAGAACTGCATTCAGCCCTGGTGTAATTTTCACTGTCTTTCATAGAATGAAGAGCAATGATTGAATTCCCAAGTTTCTATTACAACCAGCATCACCCAGTGAAGACCAATTTTCGGAAATGTGGAAAATGTTCAAAAAATACCTGCCGTACAAGGGTCAGACATTACAGTGCATTTTCCCTTCCCTACAAAGACATACAGAAATTTCAGCCCATTCTTAACTGCATGAACTGTGGGGTCTAGACACAGAAACCAAGAACAATGAATCTTTTACAGACTCAGTGGTCAAAAGGCTATGACACTAAATCTGATGAACAATAAAAGTACATAGGCAGCTTAAATTCAGGTTGTTCATTTACTCTTTCTTTTTCAAACGTTATTATGTTTGAATACTAGTAAGTTCTTGCTCTGATTCCAAGCCACTCTCTGCTGCATGAAAGAGGTTTGCTCTCTCCACTTGCATCCACGGAGCAAGGCATTACCTACCAGAAGGTGGAGTTGTAGGAATGTGGGAGGGACTAGAAAACGTTTCTACTGTAACTAAATTTTAGAAAGCACACAGTCTGTGCTGGGGTTTTCCATGGAAATTCCAGTCACGTTAATTCCAGCTAAGACCTGCTGCTACTTCAGGACGCTCTAAAAGCAGCCATGGAGTGATGTCTTCCTCTTTTATTCATACACAACAAATCTATTCCCAAGGGCCAAAATTCACCCCACTACAGAGGACCCATGTGGTAGCCTTTACTCCACTGAAGACTGGGCTCAACAGGGAGTGAAAAAAACCACGTGGGTGGTCTACAATATCACCATTTGCAAAAAGTTTCAAGGGAAAATTAACTACGTTTTCTGAGCTGCAATGATCTTCAGGACAAAGGAGAGGAAAATCAGAGACCACTGCAAGAGAGGAAACCGGTTTGGTAAGTTAGGTAGCAGGAATGCAGGTTATCCTCTCCAATTGCAGCTTTAACAATTATCCTTGCATAGCACGACTGCTTTTCTCTCTCAGACTTCATGTTGTGTCCTGAAAACTCAGCACTCTTCAAACTCTACTCGTGCATTTGTCTTTCCAACACAAAACTAAATTCCTGTAGCAGCTTTGCCTTTGTTTTAAATGAAAGTGAGACATATTTACAGGGAGTCTTGGTGAAAACACACGCCAATATAAAAGAAATTTTTCAAAACCAGAGAACAGGTGCTAATCTCAATTATACTGCATTTATTTCTGCAGTTATTCGGGCATTTTAAGCAAAAAAAGATTGTGAATTCTAACACTTTAAATAGCTATTGCTTGTACTGAAGTACTGTTTCAATACCTAAAAAAGATGTGCTGTGGAAAGAACTACACACAAAGTCGTAAAACCCCACAGAACATTTCCTAAACTGACGGTTAATTTGGCTTAACAATAAAATGGTTTGTATTCCAAAGGTGAAACAACAATAAAAAGAAACAAAAGAGACTTACCAAAGAAAGGAGTTAAAGAAAAGTAAATCAGGTGATAATGGTTATAGGCCTCAATCCTAACATCTTTCCAGATTCCTTGAGTGGGAAAAGAAGGGCCCCAATCCCAACTAAATGAACATTGCTCCTGGAAAACAGAATGATTATGTTAGAATTGCCTGTTTTTCACACAGACATTGATGCTGTGCCAGAAATAAAAGACATTTGCTATCTGGGAATAAAATATTGACATGCACTGAATTATTTTTTCCAGTTTCCATAAACCCAGAAGAGCCTACAGTATTTTCTTCTTATTTCACAACCAGAACTCTGCTGGTAGTACCTGTATTATATAAAAAATATAAATTTTGTATTAAACATCAAATGTACAGAGAAATTTTGTATTACTGAAAGAGCAAAACAGCACTTAGCATACCACTTAAAAAAATGCCAACAAAACCCCAAACAGTAAAGATCAAAAAACAATCCAGGAGATTACTCTCAATTCAGCTATGAATTATCTTAGTTTGTAATGTCAGTATTTAATTGTACACCTAAAAGACAAACTGAGCATTAAATTGACAGTTAGAAATGTTACAGTATTTTAGAAGAACAGTATCAAACTAAAAATCATATATGAAATAGGTTATCTTCTATTTTTAGTTTTAACACCACAGATTAATACAGGGAAAGAAATGGGTATGTCTGGTGCGTTTGTGTAGTTCAGTCATGTTCACTGTTTCTCCCCTTTTTATGGTTCTCGTATACAAAAACAAAGGGAACAAAAACATGGTTGAGAAGTAGCTTAGTTCTGGTACTAACATCAGAATAACTGTCAGAATTATAAAATGCTGGTCAGGCAGAGAAGTGCATACACTAATTTCCATTTAGCTGTTTTCAAACCTGGTCAGACCTCTACTTAACAAATCCCTTGACAACATCTATTCATCTGCCCTCCGAGTTTCACACAGCCCCCAGCCCCCAAACCAAATACAATAGATCTCCTAAAGTCTCATACAGTGACACACACTTCTAAATTTAGAGACTAATAACTTACAGCCAAGGCATACTAATTTGGGCAAACCACATTGCACAAGCCTGGCCTATCCCTTGCGTTGCCAGTCAGCCTCCCTGTCTATCATATTGCAAAAGAGCCTTCCAGGAAGGAAACACTGCACCTATTTCAAAGGGATAGCATACTCTTAGAAAACATGTGCAACTGGAAGTCGTTTTCCCTTAAAAAAAATGAACAAATGAATCACTGGCAGACTGGCAGTTTTCACTAAAAATACTACAAAGACTGTTATCAGAAACAGTATCTCATAAGAACAATATGCCTGGATCACTGGAGTACATCAGCAGAGACAGGTTTGTGTTCTGCCACAAAATCCTGCTCAGATTTAGTTAAGTTTACTGCACTTAGTACTGCACCTGAACTGTGTAAACAGCTCTCCATTACTTTCAGATGGGAAGCAGCCAGCTTATAATAAGCAATGTCCTAGTTTGTTTACTTTTAAATGTGATATAATTACTGTTGTTGCCATATACTTGGAACTCAAAATGTTTCTGGAAATTTCTGGAGCAGCTTCCAAGTACACTCAAACAACTCATTTGAGGAAAAAACACTAGGGTATTTTCTTACAAATTTAAAGGTATAGTGCAGTGAAGTATAAAATCATTCCAGGCCACTTTTGCTCTTTAAATAAGACTACAGCTGTGTAAGTACCTTATTATTTGCAAGCCTCTCCTTGCACTGATTTCGAGGAAACACAGTGGACTCAGAAGAATTAATAAACTTTCTAAAATGTACAGAAAATAAAAGTAGCAGCAACTAGAAATAAAGACAGCATCTTAACCCTAAAGGATCTTTCCAGGACAACATGGAGTCCATGTTTACATTAACAAATTTTAAAGGAAATTATATCCAGGTTTAAATTAACAGGATCCTAGTTGTTTTTTGAGGAGACTCCAGAAACACTTTATTACAAAGTTTGAAAATAATTAACAAGAAAGGCATTTAAGTGGAGACAAATGTGCAAAAATACCCAAAAAGAGAAATTAAAAAATAAGATCATCTAGACATTGCCTCTATTTGCTGCAAAGCTATCAGAAATACATGAGATGCTACTCAAGTGATAGTTTGCCATGAATTTTAACAGCAAAGAAGCCACATCCTAAAATTTCTGAGCTTCATTCATTTATATTGCATTGTTGTTTTCACGGAATAAGTACTTATGAGTCACACTTCACGACACTACTAAGATGAGAACAGGTCCCCTGTTAGATAACACTTCTTGGGACATGCCAGAGCTGCCCAGTATAAATAGCACAGCACATGAGCAACAGCAAACACTCACAAAGCTGTTTGGATGAGATTTTTACAGCCCTGGCAATTCACACTGGTATTTGCAACAGTGAACTCTATTGTCAGCATACACTGCTAAACCCATCCAGTGGATCAAAATGTAATGATTACACATTTCCCACTGCTATCCTGTCCTCTTAGCTGAAAGTCTCCTTGTTGACTCTGATGAAAATAGCCTTTTAAGCATTCTTATCACTTAGATACGAAGCCTGGCCTTCTTATGCCTCTTCTATTGTCAACATACAAGATTACAGGTTTCTAGGGGGTATGGGAGGAGGAAGCTGCAATGAAAAATATGCCCTACTTATAAAACAACATTGCAGGTTTCAGAATACAACTGTAAGGACAGCCTGTGGTGCATTCCTCTTTCCCAGCCTGAAGCCAGAGACAGACAATTCTGCCCCTACCTTTCTGATGAAATTAACATGGCACTCTCCTTTCTGCACAGGTGGAGGGCATGCCGGGGGGATGCTGTGTGATTTGTGACATCTGCTCTGCTCTGCTGCATATGAAACGGCTGACAGGAAACGGACTTCAACAAAATTGACCTCCTGGATCATGCTGGTAATATCAAAGCTCTAATACAAAACACAGAACAAAACCATTACAGTGTTGACATTGATATATGAGATTTATAATCACTATTACATTGGGATTTTAATGCCATACATATATTATTCAAAGGCTTTTGAAATACAGTCTCAGCGTGCGCCAGTTTTGAAGGAAAAGAAAAACTACCTCATAAACTGAAAAAAAGAAAATACACAGAAATGTTCTAGATACAAGGAGATATTTTTAGGCAAGCTACTTTCCTCACACTGAGCCCTCACTGCAGGCTGCAAGCACTCTGCTTGCACACAGAAGTGCTTGAAGGATAAGGGCAGCAAGAGAATCTTTACCCTCCTTCCCCATCCAGAACTCATCTGCATCTTGGGGAAGACACCTTATTCCAACTCAGAAAGCTGCTCCCAGGAGTGCTTCCAGCTCAGACTGCGCGGCCAGCTCATCTACCACAAGGTACTGAGCTGCCTTGTCCATGAACACTGCAAAGCTGTATTTCATTCCCCAAAATGAAATGAGCTGCATTCTCATCCCCCAAATGTACAGACACACATTCTATTCCAGCACCAAATGAAGCAATTGGGGGCTTCCTCATGAGGTCACAAAATCACCTTCAGTGTGACTGGATAAAAGGAGAAATGTTCCGTTTCAGAATTATCCTGTGCTTCAAGACAATAGGGTTCCAATGGCTAATACCCATTTATTCCTCAGAGTGCTCATTTGTGAAAAGCCAAGAAAAAAAGGCAATTTTTTCTGATTTGGAAGCAGCCCAGCTAGCATCACTTATTTCTGTAGCATACCGCAGGAAATTATAAAGCAAATAGCATTCCTCAATCCAGAGCCTTAAGAGAGTCCTTCCTGCAGATTTTGTTGCCATGCGGAACAGGTGAACAAGGCAGAAGTCTGGGTCACAGTAACCCCAGACTCAATTTAATGCCGTACACTCTGGTTTTACAGTGAAGGCCATTTCATGAATTGTTACAATCTGATACAAAATGAAGGTGCAGAAATATGGACAAAATAATACCACTTCCTAACTTTAAGAGCCTGCTACTGACAAACCTTTAGATACTCTCCAAAAAGTAAATAATTACAATTTCATAAAAGCTCTATGAAATTTTTGATTTCACTGATGGTAAAACTAAGTCAAAGAGAAACTAAGTGGCTTGTCCTAGGTCACACAGACCCAGGTGGCAGAATCTAGCTCTTATGTCTCAGTCCAGTGCCTCTGCAATAAAATCTGCAGGAATGGTAAATGCTGAGATATGGAGACACCAGATTTCATTTGTAATTTAGTTACTTCACTATTATTCTTCCTTTAACTCTTCAGGTTTTTTGATTCTTTTCAGATAAAAGCAAGCATTGTTCCTTATGTTAATACCAGAATAATTTTGTATTTTAAAGCCATAAAATTAATTGGAATGTTTTTGCCACTCTCAAGATCATTCCATAATGAATAGTCTCATGCTGACATAAGCGAAGCTCAAAAATGCGAAACCGTGTTACCCAAAGTGCAATATTAAAAATAAACCATCCTCTTTAAAAACCAAAACCATGAAAACACTTACAAAGGCTTTACAACATGTGCGTTTTCATTGCAGTATTCACATGTAAACCATTCTAATACCAATTAGTAAGCAGATTTACAGCTAATAAAACAGATTTAAGCTTACGTTTTCTTGGAGCTGGGACACATCCCAAGAAGCAAGACATATTATTAGCTGAATTGATCCTCTTGCATTGGTCCTTTCATTCAGGACAAGGCACATTCACCTCTAGGTATGACGCTATTCCTAGTGAAAAGATAAGTACACTTCTCTTTCTAACATTTACCTGATTATACATGCAGTACTCAGTTCAACATTTTCTGCATCCAACCACCTACTTTTATGGGTACTTGAATGCACTGAAAGTGCTCAGAACAAAAGAGCTTTGAAGAAAAACAGAAGTGTTGCCCTGTTTTTTGCTAAGCCTTCTGTTTTAACCTTGGAGTCAAAGAATTTTCACACAGTTTTATGTAAACAATAACTGATGTTTATTTAACCGTCTTTTCTGTTTTTCATTCCTTTTGTGATAAGAAAAAGTTTGATGAACATCTTTTTTCTCCAGTGCAATTGAGGAGGAAGTAACATGTTCTCCAATCCCTTGTGGAGTTGAGAGTTCTATAAAGCATGTCAAACGTAAATAAACTCTCTCTTTTCCCTCCTTTCTGCTGAACCTAGCAGGTGTGAGAGTGTCCTTTATTGTGCTTTCACCGGCACACAGAAGCACCTTCAGAAATAAATACATTACTTACATATCTGTTGAACATGTTGTCTGTTCTCCCGACAGTGACATTGTTGAGCAGGATCTGTGCTACTGTATCTACTCCCTCGAAAACCAAATTCACTTTCTGCCACTTTCTACAGAAGAAAACATGTGTGAAAAACTATCAGAATACCTAGAGTTAAGAACATACAGGAGACAGACAATATAAAACTGTGTATTGCTATTATACCAGCAGTTGCCTCAGCTACCTGCAAAAACCTTTGTCTTGGTGTTGCTACACTGTATCTTTAAATACTCAAACTAAGATGACAGCTGAAGTAGCTCAAGTCAGCGTGTTCAAGAACACAGCACGTCCACATACCCACCAGATATTAGATGAGATAGCTTTCAATTAGCCTAACTATTATCTCTTCTCAGCTAACACTTCATAAGTAAATTTTAACAATCAATTAAAAAAAAGGGAAAAGCAGCAATTGAAATGTTCTGTAGCAACAGATTTGCAGCTGCACATTATTGCATAATTTGTTTCATCAGGTACAAAAAGTATTAAGCGGATTTTGAGCTGATGGATTAACTAGCAATTCTGCATGAAAGATGGCACAGAACTATTTTAGACATATCTTTACTCCCTACCTGACGTCAAAAGGAGTTTTGAACGTCCTGCTGTAAGTCCAGTTATCTAGTGAGATCCATCTGTACATCACATCATTAAATCTATAGTATGGATCCTAGTAACAGACCAACAAAAAGAAAATTACAAGATGTATTTAGTAATAGTGTTACTACATAAAAACATCACAATATCCATTAGATGAACACTTCTTATTTCAGTCAGTCTAAAAATGCAAAATCCATCTTAGTCCTGATATTCCTTTTCACCTTTGAAATTTTACATGATAGCAAAGCTTTAGTAATATTTGGCTTTATTTATATAGGTCAAAACCCTTTCTGCTATAATCACTCAAACTAGAAGTAGCAGGATTTGTTTTTACAGAACAAATTACTTGTCTGGAAATTACCCAATAAATCAAGAGAGCTTGTGACTTAATGAGAGGAAGAGAAACATGATCACCCTCATAATTATGGAGAAAGTAAGACTAATAGGATTTTAAGAGGCAAAGAAACAGCATTTTAGGCCTCTAGGGACAGTAGTGAACAAATCTCTAGTTTAAAGTTATTGCAAATACTCCAGTTGTTTCTTGTCAGCTAGTCTTCCTGAGGGTAAGGATAAATGAAATTGTTGTACGTGGAGGGATGGAGAAAAAGAAGAAAGAGAAGCAACACAACTTTGGTTTTGGTATTAAACTAAATGACTGCTCTTGAGACTAGTATTGCATTTATGCCAAATGTGCCCTTCTCCCTTTAACCACACTAGCTAGGAAGAACAGAAGGCACAGTTGGTCTAAGCTACATCCTCAGCCTTTCTGGCTTCATGCTGTGTTTATTACCTTATGGTGGGTCACAATGTCCCTCCCCCAGGTTAAAGGACCTGACACCCCATGGCCTCACACCTCACACAGAGGCAGCAGAAGAGCACAGCGCCACATCCCGTGTCAGAGTGCAGAAAAGCAGAGTCCCATCCCCTGTCAGAGTGCAGGTACCCGGGCCCCTGCCTGACAGCCCCGTTCCAGCCTCTGCAGCAGCTGCACGGCTGCGCTGCTGCCCCGAAACAAAGGCCAATCTCTTCTGGCCTGCTTGACTCAACCCCGGCTTAGAGAGAGGGGAGCTGTGTTTAGGTTTGCTCTGATAGGAGTGTTCCAACCCACACACTTAACTACCCATCCTGGATATCCAAATTCACACTGAAGAAAATCTGCCCAGCTTTTCTTTTTTTTTTTTTCCTACTTGCTGGAACTTAATTTTTCTCCCCATTTCAGGAGTCAATATAGATAGTAACGACATTTTGGATTTGAAATCTTCTGAAAAAAATTGTCTCATGCCTCATATTTATTTTGCACCTAACAGGGTCAGGCTCTGTAATATACACATAAACGTATTTATATAGCAGAGCAAAATCGGAACATCTGACTCCCCTCAGCAGCACAGTCCCTTCTGGACTCCTACAGCAATATAAACATCATTCCTTGGGCTCATACAGAGGGAAAAGTGTCACCTTGCCTCTACATGCTATGCTCTATCAATCAAATTTCTTACTACAAGGGAAGAGTCAAAAAGGAAAAGTCCTATCACCTTAGTAAAACTGTGACCTCTGTAATGATAATGGAGTGTATTCTCTAAAAGTTAAGTCATCATGAGCTTACCAGAACTATCACTGAATTTTAAGACATTCACACCATTACTTTTGGGGAATATATCTCAGATTTTTATTAAGATGCAAAATTTAAGGCTAATAAATGAATATTAATATGCAAAATTTAGGCTCATAAAAGAAACTCCACTGAGATCATTGTCCTGAGATAATGAAAGGCAAGTGTCGAATGTCAGAGACCATGAAACCCCACAATATGTACTTTAAATCACATTTTTAACAACGGTCTTGCTTTAACACTATACATCATCTTATATATATGCTTACATATATATACATATTCGTATCTAACATTACATACTATTTTATTTCACATTATGCTTTGAAAAATGTGCATGTTAAATTTCAGTGATTGCCATTTGTATGTGTAAAATATTTAACAAAAGGCGTGAGAGGAAAGTTGCAAATGCACTATCAACAGCAGACTGTAAAGCCATTTGGTTAATGGTCAAAAATCGACATCAGTGTCTCGGCAAAGATGCACAAAGAAACCTGCACCATTTCTCCCACAACAGCACAGATACCGAGATGTTAAAGAACAAAGTCCTGACTTCTGGAAAACACAAAACCGGTTGTCTAGGAGCAGAAATGTGGAATATTTTATCAGAGGCAGAAATCATTGCCAAATGGGCTCTTACAGAGTGGCATGTTTAAATCTCAGAATGTACTGAAGATCCTTTTTCCTGAAGAAGCTTTCTTCTTTACTAGTCTAAACCCTCCAAACTTCAAGAAATGCACCAGCTGCTAAAATAGGTGTCATCGAAGGTGCTCATTAGCCCTTCTGACTCACAGGCATCCACCCTTTCAGATGGAAAGCTTACAGTTCCGTGTACCTTCATGTAAAATTTAACAGCTTACTGGTATCATTGCTACATAACCAGTAAGACAGCTCATATATCACACAGAAAAGCTGTTAAATGCTAATAACCGGTCAGTCATTTTAACCATGACAGATGTTGACTGTTGTAAAATCAGTTGCGGCAACGTTCAAGCAATGCTTTTGAGACAATTCTCAAGGTTCAGGAGAAACGCATGACCGCAACAAAGTCCTCTAAGGAAGCAGAATTACTTCTGCAGTACAACTGTGAGGTTGTTGACTTTTTCATAATTAAATACAACTGTTCTGAGTGCTGGAGATGTACCCATGTAAGTCAAATTGTTTGGAGATCTCTGAAACAGAATTTCATCCCACGTTAAATCATTTCACATCAATATTAAAGGCTTAGTTCAGAAAAATGCATGCAAAAAAGGACAAATTTAAAACACTTAAAGGCACAGGCAGAAATTGAAAGATGGTAGGAAATAGGCTGCACATCTATTAAATACACTTCACATTCAATAGCTCACCAGCTCAATGTGTTCCTGGAAGCAATTCATAGAGGGGTGGAGTCAACTAGAGTTATTTTTAGATCCCACCAAACATAACAGCCTTGCATTTTCCTGCTCCCTGAAATTTGGGGAAAAAATCTGAAGCACTCAAGCTGCCTGCTTGTTTTTTCCCTGCTCCCAACTTGCTGTAAGCAAGCAGCAAATCACCTGCCAAGACGAGGTAAAAAGCCCTACTAGAGATCAGCAAAAGGAAGCAGTTTCCAGGTCGGATAAACAGGACATCAGCAGGACTTCAAAAGCACTGGCAGCACTACAATGAAGGCACTGCCAGCACCCAGATGGAAGCTTCTCCTTGCAATGATTTTTAGGGGATACTGGAAAGCTACGGTGATACAAGCTAAGAGCTTCTCCTGTTAAGGAGGAAATGGATGAGACAGGAACACGAGACATGAAGGTCCAAGCCGAAGTGAGCGAGCAAGTGGTGCCAGGCACACCCTGGCCCAAGGAAGGGACACCTCCAGGCCCCCACACTCCAGGAGTTCTGAGGGGCATGGCACAAACACCTGAATGACACCAGACGGAGCCAGCTGTACCCACGCGGAGGATCCGCATGTAATGAAACGAAATGTAATACAGAGAACAAAAACCAGATTCCTTCGCCTTACCCTGCTTTTGTTATGGTCTAATTTGAAGTCACCTTGCATGCTCTTCTCTCACAAATTAACTCTGCTGGTATTTTATAATGTACACCATAAGAAAATTCTGACGGTGTAACAGACTACCAAAATAAAATTTGCAAGGGATGTTTCATGATTTACAGTTTAATGATTCTGCTGTGGCCAGCTTCAGACTGGAAGCTAAATAGTTAATATATACTTACCTATACCCATGTGCTCCTTGACATCATAAGCGATAGCAGTCAGGACATTTATACAATTTTCACTGCTTGAAGTCAGGCTAAACTAACAGTAGTGATGAACGGAGCATATCCTCGGAATGTGAGTTTTGGAAGTTCCTCCTAAAGTAACTAATTGTCAGTAGCTGCTCTCAGAAAGCAGCAAACTGAATGTCACTGTCAATGTCCAAGGTGTGTCACAACTGAACACTAGGCCAAATATGACTAAAGAGTTAAGATACTAATACCCACTGCTTAATACTATTTGAATACTCTGATGTATTTATCAGACCACTATAACTTTTGTCTCGTTTAACATCACAAGCTTTTGAAAGAAAAACTTAAGTGCCCTTTAATATTCATGCTAAGCTTTACTAGGGCTTTCGAACGTTTCCACATATGATCTCACAGTTCAGCAGAGCACCTGTATTTCAGTGGAAAATAATATAATAATCAACTATTCCATGAATGAATGCCATCTAACCTGAACAGAACCATAGGATACCCAATGGAATTGTTACCTGGCTTGCTCCTAAAAATCTAAGTTGTGATGAAGTGCCAGAAAATACACAACAGCATCTTTTATACAAATGCAGAACAAGCTACAGAAAACCACACTACTTTCCAGAAATACAGAACTATCAGTTGGGGTACATAAACTTCTGTGTCTTCTAATAAATTTTTAGTATCCAATTATGACCAAGACCACTGTTGGCTTCTCTGTCAAGTGCATGCCCTTGTCTAACAGACCAGAAAATGCAGTGTTAGCCAGCCCCTATATCAGCATCACACTTGCAGACCACTCATAATAGTCTATACAAATCTAAGTGACACCTAATAAGACCAAACAACCTTATGTATGAATGCAAATGGCTAGCATATGAGAAAATTCAGCTACAACAGCCATATTCATCAGAATTAAAAATTTACAAGAGTCACCTGCCAGCAAGAAATGACATTGTGCAGAACTTGGACAGTAAATGGTAGAAGATGCCTATTTCCAGCACATAGACTTAATATGCAAGTTACCTGTGGATATGTATGGCTTACCAGAACAGTGCCTGAAAGAAAATGCTACACTGGCATGGTCAAAAGCAAAATCTTCAGACAAAATGGTTTTGGCAGATCTTTTTCCAGAGCTGCAGGATTAGCAACAGATTCGCTGCAAGTTTGTAAAATGTCTACATTCAAAACCAAGCTTTGCACTAACATTATTCAAGTGACTATCACCCTTCTTTATGTGCATTTCTCATGTGGTTTTTTAATTTTACATGTAAATAGTAGTAAGAGCTACAGTGTCTTAATGAAATGTTATTAAAACAATCACGCCAAACACATACTCTGATGCAATCTCCTGGCCTTAGAGCTTTTATTGTAGTTAATCCAGCAGTTGAACTATGTTGATTGAACATGAAAGAAAATAATACTTTGGTAGGAAACTCAAGTGTCTTCCCCAAGAGCAGTTTTTGAGACACGTGCATTTGGTGCATTCAGAAAGACGTATTCCTCCAATGTATATTTTATGAGCCAGAGTAAAGATATCTCTAGAACAACTGCTAAGAGGATCCAGAGAGATGAATAATGAACCCTCAGCATCAGAGAGATGTTTTTCAAGTGTATAGCCTGCACAGCAGATTAAAGTAGGGCTACAGACACACAATCAGATAGAGCATCCCTGTGCAAAAACAGTTTGCGTGACGACCTAAATTTGAAACGAACCACACAGTGATAAATAAATTGCTTGCAGCCTACTCTGGCAATCTAAGCCACATTCTGAAGGCTTAATATTCATCAGCTTACCCCTCCTGCCCTCCTTCCCCTCATTTGTGAGACGTCCACTAAGCTACGTTATGGGAGTAGGCCCTTCCAAATTTTGCTTTCAATTTCTGTTTTGGGTGCTAGCCCATTGAAAATCTCACAGATACAGAAGCAAAGGATGCAGTGCTATTTGCCACTTCAAATCACACAGAAAAACTGCATGTAGATTTCACCAGGTCACTGAACACATAAGGGTCCTGCTATCCCGAATGATTTTGTTCCCACTAGCTTTCTTCTCCTATTTCCTGGTACAGCTTTTCAGACCAATCTCCACTTTTGATTACAAGCTGGGTTACTGATCTAGTGACATCTGCAAGATGAATAAAGATCCTATATTCCATTGCAAAGAGCAAAAGGAGCAAGTGAAAAAAATACTTAAGACCAAAACTTGTATTTAGGCATCTACAATAAATCTCTTACTTCTGTACTTGACACAACACCAAAAAGGGCTGATTTCCAGAGATAATGAACTCTGAAAAAATGGGGCAACCAGTGCCCTATGCCTCTACAATGAGGGCAGTGTGCGTGTTTTTGTATAAATAGGAATATGATTTTAGGCAGCTGCACTTGAAAACCTTTGGTCACATTCACCACAGTGAAGACACCTCAGGACATACAGCTGAGCCCCCCTCTAGAGAAGGAAGCCTTGCACTGCAATAATGAATGATGTCACAGACTCCTTCCAAACAACCTAGGCTTGCTGCTTTGCAGAATGCAACAACTATGGTGACAAGGATTGAGTACATTTAACACCATCTGCCATAGATTTCAAATCTCCTAAGGTTGCTCCCCTGTTTTGGTATGGTCTGCATTTTATCTTTTAAACAAAAATGTGGATTTAAAAGAATTTAGTCATCCTGGTGCAAATTTGTGTGAATGCTTCTTTCTGTAAACTGAGCTTTATTAAACTGAGTAAGAACAGGTTTAAGCTGGCCTTGAGTTACCTGTACAGATCTATACATAGAAACAGGTTATCTCATTCTGAGCTTGGAACTAGCCAGACACCAGCTGGGTCCAGTCCAGAGGTCAAGCAACCACACTAGTGAACCATTTTGGTTAACTCGGCACCTCGACAGTAACACCACCAATTTAGCAACAGCTTCCAGTCCACAGCAGGTTCATACCCGGCCGTATCAGCACGTGTTTGGAGCAAGTTCTTACTTGTATTCAAGTAAACGTGTTCTAAGCGACCACAACCAACCATCATCGATTTAATTAGCCAAGCACCCACTGCTGCCCAGCCAGCTGACTAAGCTCTCATGCCTCTGTGCGGGCTTGGATTCTGCCCAGGCACATGAGAGTTCATGATCTTCATTTCCAAATATACTGCTAAATTGCAAGTCAGTCTGCAGCAATGCAGCTAAATTAGCAATCACATCTTCTCACTTCATAAGCGTACTCAGTGTGAGTAGTTAAATGTGAGTCTTTCATTACATCATTGTCTCGCGTGCCTGAGTCAGTGCATTGGTCACAGTTTCTCCTGGATGATTATTCACACTTCTTGCACCAACACCTCCCAGCACAACCAAACATCCCAGACGTTCAGTTTACCTTGAGTACTTTTGCATCAGAGAAATCGGCACAGTTCCCTTCACCAATCCTCCCCGTGTCTCCCTTCCCCCTGCACATTTGAAAACTATAGAAAAGCCCTTCTGAAACCCTAATTCTCTATGTCCAAGATGTCACATCACTTAGCACACAGATGTTAAAACAATAGATCATCATAGCTCTGCCTATCCCTTCATAGTGTATTTCTTTTTTCCAATGTTGATGCTTTGTAACTGGAAATGACACTCTTTGGAATCTATTATTAGTTCTGGGATTCCCAACCTGTGCCAACACAGAAAATGCTAAAATTATCCTGCCCAAAGGGTGTCACTTTCTCCTTTTACCTCTCTAACTTTATTCAGAGTATAATAAGCTGAAGGATAAAAACCGAGAAATAGAAAATACAAAATGCATGCATCCAGAATGTGTTTTTAAAATAAATTATGCACAAAACCCACACTATTGGGCCCACAATAAAGCAGGGATAATATAATATACTCACAGCATACGACAGTACTTTACATTTTCCAGCCCAGAACTGTATTTATCACCTTTATAGATGACTTTGTTAACTTCGCTGCGTTTTATTTCTTTTCCTTGTTCCAGGTACACGTTTCATTTTTCTTGTTTCCTTTTAAAAAGGCACCTTATTTCAACAATGACCCAGTTAGTGCCACGTTTCTTCTCAAGTCTGCGTCAGAGGCACCTTATGCTGATATCAGAATACTTTGCTACCAATCTGCAACTGCAGTTTTGAAAATCTGTCCAAGAAAGTGGTTGCTGTGTTTTTATAAATTTAAAAAAGTAGAAGAGACAAGCGCAAACAGAAGCAGAAAGGCTTCTTCAAAGTATTAAGATGGAAGCTAGTCTTGTAAATTTAACTTTTGTTCTTGTGTTTCAGAATATACTTTCCTTAGGCAGAATGGGTGTATATGATATCCACTGTTCTGATAGTCTCTGCAAGTTTTAGAAGGGCTTTTTAATACCCTGGAATCCCTAAACTTATTTCATCAACACGTCAAACTTTAGGAGGGTGGGTGTAACTTTTCAGTTTTGAGGTACCACCGGAGATAAGCATGACTTACATGCTGTGAGAGTACTGCAGGAATCTGGTGTCAGCACCTTGGCTGCGTGTCAAAACCACAGTCTCACATACTGCAAAGCTCCCATCTGTACTCTCGGCCTTATGTGGGACTGAGGACATTGCAGCCACCAAACGAAGCCTGCCTGCTGCACCGGCAATACCAACCAACCCTGCAGCGGCCGGGCAGCCCCCGGGACGGAGCTGTGTTTTGGGGGCTGGGTTCTCCCCTCCGAGGCGGGCTGCCCACGGCGGGCGGGGCTGCTACTCGGCCCGGCTCTCGGAGTACCGTACCTGGATGAGGCCCCGGCGGAGCAGCGCGGTGTGAACGCAGCCCGGCACCTCCGCTCGGAGCGACACCGAGCCGTTCCCGCTGCGGAGCCGCCAGCTCCCCCGCAGGCTGCGAACCTCCGGGCCGCCCGCGGCCACCGCCAGCGGCAACAGCAGCACCGACAGCACCAGCGCCACCGGGCCCATGGCGACCGCCGCCGGCAGCACCGAGCGAGGGCGGCGCTTCGAAGGAAGGAAGGGAGGAGGCCGGCGCTGCTGAGGGCGGTGGAGCGCGGCTGCGCGCGAGGCGAGGGGCGGCCGAGCGCGGCCCCCGGAACGCGAGCGGTAACGGCCGCGCTCCAGGCCTGGCTGCGGCGGCGGCTCCCAGTGCACAAACCTGCCCGAGCAAGTCGGCGAAGGGGCGGGTTGGTTTTCTTTTTGCCTCCAAGACGCACGGCGAAACAGTGATAAGAGGTGCTGTAATAGGGTTACGAATCTCTCAGATGCAGCAATTGCACTCAGAGCTCTAGAAAACGGCACGGGGGCGGGAAGGGATGAGGAAGAGCTGTCACAACGCCTCAGTGGGTTCTGTCAGTAGTGGCTCCCTCCAGTCGTGAGGCTATTATATGGCCTCAGACTTCCACCTCCTTTTTTTCATAAAATTACAGAGGCATATAAAACCGTAACAAACGTCATGAACATCTCAAAAGTAGTGTGGTTTCCTCATAAAGCAGGGCTGTGGGTCTTGTTTGTAAAATTTCAGTACATTCATCTGCAAAGGGACAGTAGCATCAGCTCCCAAAAAAAGAACTCAAATGTACGGTTTTGAAATCACACTGTAGCTTTCCTGTGTGCCCTTGCTAGGTTAATCCCTTCATTCATAGCCCAAAAGCAGGAATTAAAGCAACAAGCTTTTAAATAGCTCCGTGGAAGGCCGCAACTACTCTCCAGCTGTAACATCCCACCCTACTTCATGCTCTGTTCCCACTGCACCAGAGCGTGCAGAGGTATCGAGCTCACCTCCATGAACTGAGTGTTTCACACCAGCTGCCACAGCTAAAGCTGGGCAAGACAAGAACAGGGACACTGGAGTTTTGTTTCAGCTCCTGCCTTTCACACACCTATTTCAGCATACCGTAAGAATCCACCCTAAATTTTCTTTAAGGCATGACTGAACATGGTCAACATGCCTATGTATTTTTGATACAAATCCCTTCGAGCTGACAACCCTTCATTTCAATACAATATAAAAATGCCAGTCCTTCCATTCACCTACCCTTTAAAGTACACAATCCAACCACAGGTGATTTTTTCACCGGTGAGAGAACAAGGCGGGATGCAGTTCTGAGAAATACTGGTTCGAAGAGAAAGACAGAAGCTGATCTTTTTTTATCTTAAAAATTTCTGCTGCCAGCTTAAAAAAGGGATAGCTGGACTCACACTGGGCAGCAGAAGGCCGTGCAGAAACTTTGCTGTTAAAAAGCTATCATCCTAGATTGAGTTACCCCAACTGCTTTTCCATGCTGTAGAATTCAGTTAACTTTTTACCTTTAATAGTGCAGGTTTTGTTCTGTTTCTGTCCTCATCTGTCAATGAGTAATGTTTTCAGGGCAATCAAACATTTCAGTGTTCTTCCCTTACATTCACTCATACAACACTAAAACCATTTAAACATTGTAGTGCTGCTTGAGAAATCTTACCGGATGTTATTTCTCAAGAAGCAGATTTACAGCTGTCAAAGAACAACTGCATTTTTTTTTAATAACTCTTTTCCAGCAAGTCATGTGATAGGTTCCCAGTAAGAAGGAAACTGCACTTCAAGATGTGTACTGTATTTCCGTGTTTTCTTTGCCTTTTATTCCTTCTGCTTAAGACAGACTGAAGCAACACACACACCAAAAACCCTCAACCTAAAAACAATGCTGTAATTAAGTATTCTGAGAACATGCTGTTTCCTTGTTCAAGACTTATAATTAAGTTAAATCATGTCTCATTTTCATGTCCCAGTTTTAGGGTTTGTTTTTTGTTTGTTTGAGGATATTTTTAAACAAATTACATTTTTGCTGTTTCAAGATACAAGAGTTTTAAAGGCTGTGGTTTAATATTTTCAAATCTTAAGACACAAAGCAAGATAAAGCATGTACTTTCTTTTACTGTGTACCATATTAACCCTCTTTCTGAAATACCACAAGTTTAGGAGGTTATTACAATTCTTACTTTATGATACTGCAAGCAGTAACTCTTTATCAACTAAGACAAAAAGCTGAAGACAAAACCATGCCTTTAGCTCTATTAGAATAAATTCAGAGTAGTTCCACTGAAGCTGCCCAAATTCTGCCATGTTAATCCAGAAGTCCTTTGTTTCCAAATGCTATGCAGTCTCTACAATCACAACAGGCTGCTGCTGTTTTCTGTTTCAAATTCATGTTCAATGAGTTCACGTAAAGGTTTCAAACAGAGGTTCTCAGAGATTTGGATGCAGTACTTCAAGATATTACTGCCCCCACCTGTCTACCCTGTACCATTCTTCTGCTGAAGGTAAACACCTCTGAAGCCAAACAGGACTTGTGTTCACAGCAGTCCATATTGGGGGATGCTCTCTCTTTCGGTAACTGTGTGCTGTTGCAGATACCACCACCACAGACCATTTGTCAAAGATGCAAAGCCACTAAAGAATCATCTACCTTGGGGGATTTTCTATAGGCGCAGCAATATCAATGTATATACGTTTGTGTGAGTGTAAATACCTTCCTGCAGCACAGAATATCCATATGAAAGCCCCACAGCTCCTAAACAAAACACCAGACCTCTGTTTTCTGACTGCATCTGCAGAACAGAACCACTGTGCAGTTACTCTCTGCACTGGAGTAAAGACAATATGATGCAGGGAGCTCTCCAGCTATGATTTCTAAAGGACATTATTCTGTATTTATCTTGAACTCCATTCAAAAGGATGTTAAAAATAAAATGAAGAAATAAATTAAGATTGCTTTTAGATGTGGATACTGTTAATACATAGCTAGAAGAGAATGTTGTACTAGGTTATCATGAGCAAAATACAAAGTGACAATCTAAATGGTAGGCCTGAAGTTTCTTTCATAATTATGGCAAAGTCTGTAGGCCATTGCAAGGGGATTTCCTTAGCAAACAAAATTACCTAACACTAACAATCACGAGTAGTTAAAAATAAGTATGTAGAAAGGAAGCTACTGCTCCAGGCAAATGCTGTAATGGAAGGGGAAAAGCAAAAAAATACTTAATAATAATTTAAAAATTTCATAAGCAGAAAGACAGGTGATGCCTTGAGTATAACCTTCCTCAGGTATGCTGGGGCAAAAGCCTGTATTTGTATCTCTACATAACATCTTGCTTTGAGATGCACTTAAAGCAAAGGATTTAGGTGTCAGGTCACCATCTTCCATAGCACAGACAGAAAAAGCCTAGGGATCTTTAAAGCCAGCATGGCCAGATTTCTAAGTCAGGTTATTTAGAAGGTGGATTCCCACAGCTTTTATTCTCTTAATTTTGTAAACAATTTTGAAACAATCCTAATCTATTTATAAAATCATGTAATACTGATCACTGCTTTTTACCTTTTGTTTCATAAGCAGGAAAGTCAGTGTCCTGTACGGTGCTGTTCAAGCTCCCCTTTAACTCTTATTAAAACTTCAAACATTCTGAATCTCTGGCACTTACAGGAAATAAGCACTACAAATGGAGACATTATGAAAATGTTGCTTAGCCTTTCTTAGAGGTCTAAAACTAGACAGTCATCTGTGACCACAGTACAATGTACGACTCGTCCCTGAATGCCTCAAATGAAATCCCTCAAAATGTGGGTATCGTAGGTGGCAAACTGTTTCCCCCATGACAGAAGTTTGAGAGGCTTCACTGCGCCCATGTGCTTGGCACTTTACCAACTGAGAGCAGGACATACCAGACAGATCACACTAAATATGAAGCGTACATCCAGCCTAATGTTTTAATGAATGTTTTCTGTGCAGGTATTAAGAGAATGTCAACAAAGGTTTGTAGCTGATAAATTGGATGAGTAAATGTAAATGGATTTGGAGTTGCTGAAACAGCTGGGAGCTGCATTTCTTTTTCTAACTCAAGTGACTCCAAACAAACCACTGGGGCAGATGAGGACCTCTGTTTCTCAGACCTTCAGTGTGGCTAATGCAGCTGGCTTCAGCACCAGGACAAACTCTGTCCCTTCTTTTCTACCAAAATGACTCTAATGCAAGCACCAGGTAATATTCAAAATAACTTTGCTGAAAACTGTGGGTACTTGAGAGACTTTTTTTTTCCTCTTGAAAGATTAATGATTATTTCATCATCTATAAGAATTTCCAGAATTCTTAATCAATGAAGTCCTCACTGAATCAACTCAAGCTCCACTTAGGCAACAGCACAAGAGTGTGGCTACACAGGAAAAAGTACTCACTACTCTGAATGATTCCAGTGAAAACCCTTTTACATAACAGAGCTACATAGTCATGCAGTCCAGGAAGCTACATGCCCTATCACTTGCTGCACTGGTACAAATGTCTCAGGAGTAAGAGTTACAGAAATTGACTCATTCACATCCATGAAACAGGCATACTTTAATATGGGCTCTGTTTTTTTTTCCTAATGACTTCATACATAAACAGCACTAAAAATACTACTTTACACATACACCCATCTGTACAAAAAAGCATTATATGCTTGATTCTCATGGCAACAAAAAGGAAAAGACTACTGCAGTATACAAAGTACTGGAAGGATCAGAGAATATCTCAAATTGGAAAGGACTCATAAGGATCTTCAGAAGTCCAACTCCCTTCTCCCTGCAGGACTAAATAAAACTAAACCATATGACTAAGAGTAACATCCAGATGTTTTTTGAACTGTCAGGCTTGATGCTGTGACCATTTCCCTGAGGAGCCTGTTCCAGTGACTGACCACCCTCTCAGTGAAGAACCTTTTCCTAATGTCCAACCTGAACTTCCCTGACACACCTTCATTCTATTTCATTGTGTCCTCTCATACTGTCTGACTAGATCTCTTGTTTTGATACTAGCCAGAATTTTAATATTCTGATATTTACGCTGGAAGAAGGAAAGGCAGGCAGTAGTTTTATGGCTAGAAACATTAAAAGAAAAGAGCCTTAGGGTTTTGAAAAGAACCTTGTCTCTTCAGCTCAGTTCTTGGTGAAAGAAGGACCTCTTCATGGAGTGGCCATGCTAAAATACTACTCACACACATTTGTTTATGGCGAAATTCTCAGCCCAGTGGATCCAAATCATCTGGTGCTCTAATTAGTCCCTATGCCTTTGACTGCTGCTGCAAGTGTCACTGTTCTATGGAAGAACACTTTTTTCTCATCACCAGGACTGTGGATAAGCACAAACGCAACAGCAGCCTGTAGAGAGGTTCTTAAAACCACAAGAGATCACTGCCTGCAATCAATCTCCTCCAAGATTGTTTCAGCAAGAGCAAAGATCTTCAGCTAGTCTAAACTAGTATAGATCTCATGAAAGGACAAAAGATGCACTTTTTCAATTAAACCCTGTATAAAATACTCAGCACACATTTTGATGTCTATAGAACATTTCACAGAAGTGCCACAATATTCTGAAGGTACTTAAAGTTTTAATTAATGTGTGGAAGAGTGAACAGCCACCTAAGCTTTTTGCACTTTTCACATATGAGCAAAATAAATAGTATTCTGCAAACAGTCATGTCCAAACGTATGGCTTTTTGATGGAAGGGTTTCGTCATCACAGGAAGCTATCGTGACTCCAGAATGTTATTAAGCACTTAGAAGGTTCAAGATGCAAAATTATCTTGGGTACTTATCTGTCAGTAAAAGTTCTATTATGTCGATTCTCTCAGCGTATTTTCAGTAGTTTATCAACAGTGGTCATATTGACAAATACAGTTTTAAAGGCCTAGAAATGCTGTGAGGAATTTCAATGACACCAAAAAGATACTTAAAACTATTTTAGGCAATTCAGTCTAATGAAGTTCTTCAATATGCCCAGCAAGTTGACAAGTAACAATTTTTCCACAATAACCACTTTGGAGTCCTCCATACATGGTCAGAGACATGAAGGTATATTTGGAGGACAGAAGGGTACAACTAAGCTTCTCCTGCCGCCTCCTGCTTTCACAGTTAGCAGTGGATAGCTTAATGCTGAGGTAAAACAGCCACTGCATGCCTAGAAAGTCACTCATTGTTTAGTGAACATCTTGGTGGTAGCTTGAACTTGGAGGCTTTTCAAGAGTTCTTTTGCTGTGTTCTCTCATTACCAAGTATGCTGATCCACTGTTTATACTTCCAGCTTCCCGGCAATGACCCATAATCTTGTAACCACCAACTATGACTACTGCTACTTCCTCCTAGCAGAACTCTTCGAGAAGAGCTTATCAGTTTGCTGCAGCTGGCGCAGAAAGTACAGCTGGCTGCCCTCTCCTCTGTCCACACCCTAAATTATTCATAATGTATGTGTCAGCATATGCTTCATGGGAACTTCTTTTAAAACCTCACTGAGGCTTACAACATTGAGGTTTCCCCTGTCACTCTGTCTCTGCGTATCTGCACTCAAGATTCCTAATCCTAATACATGACCTTTGTTTTACCTGTACTCATGTAACCTAAAAACTTAAGGAAGTTTCTTAATCCATTTTTTTCACTATTTTTACAAGCTCACCTCCCAATTAGAACTACTGCAGTGATAAAATAAAACGTTTTACTACCCCTTCCCCTTTTCTTCATGCTTTGCACCTCAAGAGTTATTACTTGCCCTAGCAATTGTATAAAATACTGGCTGATAAATTGGAAGCACTCAAAGAGTCTCTAGGCACTGCCTAGGAAAGTTACATGAAAGACATTCCCCCATAAGATCAGGGAAGGTAGCAAAGAGAAACCCTATCTAGCAGGGCAAGCATATGTGGCAAAAAGGAGTTCAGGTCTCTAAAGGTGAGAGACAAACGTGGCAGGGTGGCTGTGGGAAGGAAAACAAAGTTAGGAGGGCTGACTGGTCAACTATAAACTATTTCTGTATCTGGTCTCCTGCCCTGGGAACCAGAGATGTAGCTTCAGTAAAACAGCAGAGGGCAACTTCTCTTTTCATGTTCCTTTTTTTCTCCCATCCCACCCCTCATAAAGCACAGCATAATGCATGTGTAAGACATTAAGATGCCACATTAGTTATGTTAAAAAAAAAAAAAAAAGAAAGAAAAAGGCTGTTTCAAGTTAAATTTTACATTCAAAAATTTCAAGGTAACTGCTTAATGTTTTTCCACAAACCTGTCTTTTCATGTTTCCACTCTGAAAATTTGGAACATTTTCTACACCGCTCTTATTAGTACTGGAAAGAATATTATGTGCAAAAATATGATTCAGGGTTACCTGCATTTTCTCAAACTTTGAGTTTTCTTGTATCATATATAGTTAATCCAAAAAGAATGCTTTTCTGCTTCTCAGTTTATAAATAAATAGGCAAGGCTATGAAAATTCACATCCTTTGCACCAAAACAGTAATTCTGAGTGTGAAGTGCAGCAATATGAAGTAGGAGAGGACAAAGAGAGCTAAGTAGCAACCATCTACCTACCTCCTCTCTAATTCAATTGCTTGTGATTGTGTGAAAATGCTGCTTTCAGTGAATTTGGAATGAGTTCTCATGAAACATAAATCACACTGTAAACAAGAACTTAAGAGATATCTTCATGAAATACAACTCGAACTGTAAAAACAGAGCAGTTAGTACAGCCAACCAATAGAACCAGGGGATCACGATCCATTTACACAAGAAAGTTCTACCTCTTATGCTGGTTAGACTCATCATCTGCACTTGTGCTCTGGCAGCTTGTTACTGAGCTTAGACCAGATATATATGCTTGAGAGGTGCAGTAGTTTAACTCTTCACAGACACAGAGATTGAACACCACCCAGTCCCAAATACTAAATTCAATTCTTCAGCCAGCACTAATCCATTCTATAAAAATATCACTGCCATATTTCACTAAGTTTGTTACCTGAGAACTCCTACTTTCACTAACAGTGGTCCTCTCCTCAATGTTCTTCTGAGTACAGACACAAAATCTAGTCCCTTATGAAGAGATCTGGACCTTTTACTCCAGCAAGAGCATTCCAAACCTTGCGGTAGGAAAAAGAATAAAATAATGGCTATATTGAATAGATCCTTCAGTTACTGAGGTATCTGTGAATTAATTTTCAACATTCACAGGTACAGCAGGATTAACACTATGGCAAGTAATCTGCAAACCTTGTTTTAGCGAGAGTATCCTTCCCCAAAGAATTAAGAGCTTCACGCTGATCAGTGATCTTTGCCAGAGGTATGACAGATCTTCACTATCTACCTTCATAAATTTGCCAGGAAGAAGGGATTATACACTCATATCAAGTCCTGTATGTAAGGTTGCAAATTGCAGTTCCTCCTTTAGATCTCAAGAGGATTAGAGTTACACGTTCAGCAGAAAGTTGTGTTCCAGAACATTCTCTAGAAAACCTCAATACCCCACAAAACAAAACCAAAACAAATGGAACCAAACAAAAGCCCCCAGGACTCATGACTGAACAGTTTCGTTTTTGACTTGCATCAAAGACTGTAAGATAAGAAATGCTGAGGCTTACTTGGCCAGAGGGGAAAAAACAAGCAGGCTTGACTTATAAACAAGCATAGGCTTCTCTTCTCAGCAGAGGTGAAACTACCATACCCAGTATCTACAAATGCTTTCTAAGACAAGGACATCGCCTGGTAGGTAGCTCTTCAAAATACAGGTAACAGCTTCATTTTTGCATTCCCTCTGATGAAACTTGAGATCACATCTGAGACTAAACCTGAGTCAAAATTCCCAGCCCAGACACAGGTAAAGGCATTTCGAAATTCTGTCTCCACAACCCTAGTCTGCCAAAGCAGCTGGAGAAAAGCCAGCTGCCCAGCTCTACAGCTTCCCATGAGGATAACGTTCTATCACCATCTTCTAAGCAGCTGTTCATACTCTGCACATGTTAAGTCTGTGATGGGACATTGCACTGTTAATACGAAGATTATTGAAGTTAAGGCAAAAGCCAGAATTCCCTAATCTGCCAAACCTAGGACTCCTAAGTACAGAGACTGAGTATTTCTGCTTGAAGCTCCTGAAGGGAAACCCATCTCAACAGCAGCCATTTAAAGAGAGGAGCCTACTCTTCAAGGGTAGAGGAATAACCCCAGAGATCAAAGATCAGTATTAAGAGCTGTTGAAAACCAACATATTCTGATCAACTGTGTCTCCTGATAAAGCTTTCTCCCATCACAAATTAAAATCCTTCACTGTTCAAAGAAGATACTGAAGTCTCACCAATACTTCTAAAGCATAGGCAAAACGCCCCCCAAACAAACAAAAGCTATTTTGGGCAAACAAGGATGTTTACCAGAGAAATTTTCAAGTATTACTTTACACAGAGCTGTCCTATCAAATTCACTGTTTCACTTCTGGCACCTATCACTGTAAAGATTATGCTTGTCACCTCTTCTAACCTACCCAAGGCAGAGAGCTGCTCTAGAAATAGTCACAGCCCTTACTCCTGTTTATCTGGAAGCTACTCAACTCTTTCCCCCACAACTGACAAATATGAAACCAACCACTGCAGTACAGAAAAAAGACAGTGACAACTTTGGGCTGTCCTTGCAGAAGACTGAGTTCTAAATGCACTGGAGACCAAACTCACTGCAGAATTTACTGCTGCGTTTTGCTAAGTCAGCTTATGGGCATCAGCTAAACCATCACCAACACCGATTTAGGAACTGTTCTACACTATACACACCTGCAAGAGCTTGTCTGTCTGCATTCTGAACTGCGTTTCCAGATAAGGGTATTCCTGAACTGCTATTCTCTGTCAGGCTAAAGATAGACACCTAAAATTTTAATTAATCAACTATCTTATTCCAGATTATTTTGAAACCAGCTGCTTTTATACTGGACTGCATGAATTGACAGCAGCCCATTTCCACTTCACAGTAATACAGGCAGCTTATCTTTACCTTCCATACCTTCCCTTTACATCATATATTTACACAGTTTTGTTTCCTGTGTTCCCATGCTTTCTCTGCATTGGTCCTGTACTGTTGCCAAAATACAAGCCCTTGGCCTGATACTGAAAGTATTTCAGCCCTAATTCCATCTACCTTTTAAAACATGCAATAATTGCCTATCATGATCTGAATCCAACAGTTCTTCATTTTATGCCTAATTTATATTTATATTGAAGGCACTGGGGTAAAATACCATCCATTCAACACCACCAAGAACCAAAGACCAGAAAGCAGATAAATCCAGCAAGTACAATCTTTTTGTTTTCACATTTGAAGGAATTGGTATAGTCCGTGTTCTGGTAAAATAACTTGTATACCTTAAGATCCTTTATTGATCATGGATTATCTCATTTCATTATTCTAGTGCTAATTTGTTGAACTAAAGAGGGGTTTATCTTAGCCTTCTTTTCATGAATGAAACTAGAAATTAATCAGGGAAAAACAACTAATTTTAATTTTTTTTTTTTTCGGACAGCTACAAACACAGCAAGAAATCCTCAGCTGAATTCCAACTAGGCTTTAAGTTTTACTGGGGACATGCAGACTGAAGACTTCTGAATCCCCAGCCACATTTGATGGACCTAAGGTATCTGCTTCAGATGATAATGCCTATTAAAACACTATTTTTTATAGTATTTAAGGGTTTGAAATAAAATGGCTAGAGAGAAGAATTGAGGGGAGGCTGCAAAAAATAATACAATAGTGTTATTCAGAACATTTCTGGCTGCGAGTATTCAAACCCTCATGTTATCTGCTAATTAATGCAAACTCCTTTCTGCATAAGCAACTATCCCATCTAACAGGACCGGTATTGTACATCTGCACACCCGTCTACTAATTCATAGTCTTTTAATCATTTGCCAACCTGTAGTTCCATTCCTCCACAGCAACCAAAGCTTGCTGTTGTGGTCTGCTTAAAGCTAGACTTTTCAGAAAGGGTAATCTATAATCATAACTAAGAACTATGGCACAGTGCAACCAAATAGAATGTTTTTACTCGGCATGCAAAAATGTGTGTATACTCGTTTTATAACAAATACAGATGCTGTGTGCATCAGAAGACAAAAAACAAAACAAAAAAATAATCCCTAGCCAAAACTACAGATGAAGTTTTTCCTGCATCCTGAAAAGACTTTTTTGTGCTTAAAACCACTCAAGGATTTTCAAGTGAAACTTGAACAAACTGACCTCCATGATGTTGTTAAATTCAAACCCAATTAAACACAGCAAGCAATCTTAAAAAAATTGCAGAAGCAACACTGTTCTTTCCCTGTTACATGTCTACTAAATTTAAGTGTCTTGGCTTGACATTTTGTTCTCTATACTCACTTTCAAATAAAAGTCATTAAAATAGATAGATTTTGTTTAATCCAAGTTTTCTAGGATGGAGCTGATGCCTCTGAAGCTATTACAGCATTTATCATGGCCAAAAAAATCAATCTTTCACCACAGCAGGACAGGACAACTCACATTTCCAAAACCTTCACTTTTTACATTAAGATCCAATGGAAAGTTTTCCAGCCTCCCTATGTTCCAAAGTAACCAAGATCCACTACATAGTTTTCAGACTACCTGTGGTTTTGGTACGTAGATTACTCGTTGAGGAAATCACCAGTTAAGCTTCGTTTTGATACACCTTAGAATTCTTCACCATCTCCTTAACCACTCCTGTCTACCAGCTCCTGCTCCTTGCCCCGCTGCTTGTACAGGAAGCCTGCACCAGACACTATTGTCTGCTTCAAAGACAAAACACCTGCTGCCATTTCCCACTTCAGACCTTCGGCATGCATCTACAACAGCTATAATCCATCCTCGTTCTTTCATCAAAACACACACTTGCTAATTACAAAAAATTTTTACAGTGGAAACATGACAGATGCAAAAAAGGAACACGTACTGGTCTAAACAGGACTTCCATCTTCATGTAATATTTTACTATTTTCTTCCTCCCTGACCCTTCATAATCCACAGCTCCTTGTGTTCTCTAACACCTGCTGCCTTACACCTCACAAAACATCTTTCTAGTTGGTCATGTAAGAGATTTCAGTTGCTGTGACTCCCAAGGCAAAGTAATAAGCATCAAATTAACACAAGTACAAGAAACAATTGAGAGCAGCACATCTGTAAGCTTAAAAATATAAACGTTTACCTCAGTTGTAATGCTACTGGCAGCTGTATTCCAATTTTCCAGCAAAATGGTGTAAGCTGGTTAGCAAAGCAGAGATGAACTGCAACTTCATCAATAAGTATCAGAAAGTAGTAATTGAAGCATGTACTGGTAAAGAGAGCCCAGGTTTCTAAATTCCAAGACAACTAAACTTGTAAATTTCAAGTTCACTCCCATAGTTTAGAACCAGAACAAACCATGTCCAAACTACATGTTCAAATTTTTATAAAAATTAAGGTTTAACATTTATTTTACATCTAGCTTTCCACATCCATGTGGGGACAAGGAATCAGAATGTACATAACTATAAGCAGTGCAAAAGTGGTGCCAGTGAGAAGTCACAGATGCACAATAAAGTGATAGTACAAGACTAGAGAAAATGAAGCTATGGATGTTAAGAATGGAGACCAAAAAGATTAAACAAGGAAAAATATGAAGGAAGAGGGGAGGAAAGAGTCAGATGTTTAATAATGCCCTTGTTGCTGAAAGATAAACTAATGGCACAAGACAATGTTTCTTGTAGAACAAAAATCCAATAGCAATGAGTCTTTATTCACGTTTAGTCACCTGACATGAAGAAAGTGTCTGTTGCATCAAAATAGTCATCAATGTAAATGGCAGCATGGCTGAACAAGTCCTTTTCAATGGTAACGAACATCCCACATAGTAAAGTCACTTCAACACAGCCTCATGACAATTCCCACATCAAAACAGTACTTTATTTTATAATTTTTTTTTGCCTCATCATTACCCCCACATTAAGATCTTTCAGTTGTCAAGTGTACAAGGTGAAGAAAAAGGTTCTCAGTCAGCAAACACAGGTGCATCAGGAAGTATCTCCACAATACACCACTTCAGATCTGCTGGGTCCCAAGTCCGTCCTTGAACGCTGGGCTCCCAGCACCAAGTGCAGCCCCCTACTACGACTACACGACTATGTTAGCTTATTAATTCTGCATCCACCAGGCCGAGCAATGTGCCAACCTGCAACAGACTGAGCATTAGAACTGAAAATGGCAGAAGAGTCACTCTATTGAACTTCACATCATTATTTGATGTTAAACAATGAGGCAAATGCCAACAGTATATACAAAAACCAGCTTTGCTTTTACAAAAGATTTTGTTTCCCATATTGATTAATCCAGGCAGCTAGCTCATTGGTTTATGCAACTTTATTGAAGAAAATAAATCAATTACTAGTAGAGCTATTAGTTGATCACTCATCCATTGACAACTTGCATCATTTATTCAGTGCTATATTAAACAGTGTTTTGGAAGACAGATTAACTAATAGCTCCAAGCCTCCTAACAAAATTTAAATGAATTACAAAAATGTTCTTAAACCCTATTTTGGAATACAAGGGATGTTTGACTTCCAATTTCCATTCTCTGTAAAACAAGAACTGGTCATTCCTTTATTGACATGCATAAGATACATCACATTTTCTGTTCTGCTGATGCTATAGATTCAGTACCAATTCTCCAGACACATCAGTTATGAGCAGAACTATATAATAAAACCTCAGTTCTCTAACACTGGAAGGTTTGGAACAAGATGGATGTTGCTACAGCAATGTTACTTCTTTGATGGGAGAAAACTGAACATCCATCTCCCCTCCCCCCTTCAGGTGGTATCTTCAGTATCTGTTAGAGCAGTGAGGAATGTTTGTTTGTTTTTAATCTCATAACCAAGTTAGAATGAAGACATTGGCCACATAATACACATGCTCCATTAAAAAAAATTCTGAATCTTGGGCAATTGTTCTTGTGTAACTACTTTACAGATTCTAAAAGCAGTTATTGTCCAAAGCTGGAAGAACTAAAGTCTTCTCAGATGAGCATGTGCATGAATGGAAGGAGGTAAACAAAAAAATAAAAAAGATGAGGTCTGATAGGGGAGCAGCCGGATAAGAAAATCAAAAAAGGAACAGTAATTTAAAGTTTATTCCAGCTATAATGCAGGTTATTCTGACTTTAAGGTAGCATCACATGGCATACTTCTGAGTCCATTCCCGAGATATTCTGTTGTACCTGCAAACAAAACCAGGAATTGAATTAACATCAGCATGAAAATGACAATTTCCTAAACAGTTTATAATTAAGTATGATTTTATTCGCATCTCCCTGTTGTCTTTACACTGTGAGAAGTCTCTTTCTGTACCAAGACATACTTGAACTCAAAAAACTGAACAATTCCCTCCCTAGACTACTTAGGATATTCTCTGGTTTTTAGGAAAAACTTTAAATTCAAGACAAGCAAATTTGCTAGAAGTCTGTTATTAAAAAGTGACTAAAAGAGAAGGAATAGAGGCTATCTGGGATGGAAGAAACAAGGTGAGTATTTTATTTGAATATTGTTCTTAGGTTAAGACTACAGTATATCACATGCCGTAAGTAACGATTATCTGGTTAATAATATCACTGGATACAAAGTGTCAAATTTCCCATTTTAAAGAAAAACAACACTAAACATTTCATTGCACTAAATACTCTTTCCACACGAATGTATACTGCTCAGAATTTTAAAAGGACATTAAAAGACTATTTGAAGTACACTACCACAGGAACTGAGCTGACAATTAGTTAACACTTAACTCCATGCTCGTCAGTAAGAAATTAATTATTAACTATACAAGCAGAACATAATCCTCATACATTTCCTAGTTTATGTGTGGAAGACAAGACACTGCTGATTAAAAATAATTGAAATTTGGATTGTCTGAATTCACTCATGTCTATATATGAGGTCTCGCTACAAGGTATTACTTTGAACCAAATTCTGACAAAACCTGGGTAAATACTTACCAGAACAAGTTGACAACCTGGCTCGGAACTCAGTAATTACTTCATACTAACTTTTTTTTGGCCATGCAAAAGTAGTATCTGTGAGAAATAGTGACTAGCCAATACATTACACACTAACCACCGATCAAGCTGTTAAATTTCCAGGTTCAGTAACTGGTGCATCCATTATCTGTTAGTTAATCCAGTGCCTTAGAGCATGCAGCACCCAAGTGCTGACAAATTTCCATTTTGTTAAATGCACCGTAATTTGCAAATATTCTTACCCTACAGCATAGCGTATTTCTCTGTCCACTCTCTTGCTAACCTATTGTACCTAATTGGACAAATATATTTAGCATTAATATATATAAAACCCCCCAAATCTGCTTCATATAATTCTATCTGTGCAAAAGGTTAAAGACACCTAAGGAAAATAAAGTCGTTGCAACTCAGATGGGGAAAAAGTTCTGCTGCCCATTTTCAAGGGAAGAATCAAAATTAAAGGCCAAGCTGCTGCCGAATGAAGACATCAAAACGACAAAAAGCTCTCTTTTCTTCATTATGAAGATCTAACTAGATTTATGGATGGTAACTAAAAAAATAGGCTATATATATACTGTAAAATACTTCCGCGCATGTGAGAAAAAGGTAAGTCCCCTTCACCCACAACTTCAGGGGTGCTCAGCTCCTTTGTTTTTAAATTATGCACTACTCACTTCTTTGATACGCAAGTTTTCTCCACCTCAGATCTTCACAAAAGGCCCACTGAACCCAACTCCTGTCTGACAATGCACTCTTACAAAGTCTGTTAAAGTACTAGTCTTGTGCAATTCTGTACTTACTTGTCTCTGTCTGTTTTATAGATACGTGCAATCTCTGGCACTAGTGGGTCATCTGGATTTGGATCACATAACAGTGAACAAATGGATAAGAGAACTGTAAAAAAAAAAAATTCTCAATAGCGAAAGAGGAATCACAGTCTCAGAAACAATGAAACACAGATCTTTACATTAACGCAATGTCATCGCAAGAGAGAACCTAAAAAGTACTTTCCTGATAAACAGCCAAAATAAATTCTTAACTCACTCTTGAGTAAAAAGCCCAGATTAACTTAAAGGCTTATAAGAGCTATTTGCTTCCTATTTCCCAATACTTACAGCTAGCAGTATGTACATGAGAACAGCACTGTTGTCCCCTGCACTATGATGTAACGTAGCAGCCAACAAAAGCACATTATGTACCCAGATGAACAGCATACTCATGGTTCTTACCACTAAAACTAGAAAATCTTCAAATTTAAGTTTTTTAATCAGACTGAATTCTTTATTTGTTGTATATAAGGTAAGAATATCCTGGTCTTCACTGATAGAACTACACATATGTTGTAAACAAACTCAGAGTAACACTGTTGTAGGCAACTCTGAGGACTTCACCTTCTACTCTCACAGAAGCTTTAGAAGAAAATAGTGAAGCACTAAAATGTACGGAATCCACATTCAAATCACAAACTGACTGTTTGGACAGACAGGAATTACAAGTTTGACAGACAAAAGGGCACTTTGATGGATCTTTTGAAGCCGCAGTGACCAGTGGCTTTGATGCAGAACAATTTGATCATCATGAAAATATTTGAGAATTATCTGTTATTTACTGTAGTAAAATGAGGAAAGCCACAAATCTTCTCTTGCAACACAACAGCAATTTATCATGAAGTAGGATCAGTAAACTTAGTTCATGAAGTAATGTAATGCAATGCCAGTGCACCGTGGCAGAAAGCAGTATGTATCAATAACAGATTTATTAATCTACCACAGATATGCCAATATAACCATGCATGTAATTCTAGACAAAATGACAAAATGATGCAAATTTCATTATTAAAAACTGACTTTAAATTAATCTTTCATTTAATATGCCCATGTGTATCTACACGGGCAGCTCCAAACAAGCAGTTTCTCAGCCTTAGCTTGAACACCCCCCACCACAGGCCTATTTCAATCCAAATACTGGCATATTCCTCTGGGCCCAAGCTGGTAAACTCTGCTAAGAATACTGAAGCAAGTAAGTGGCCAGACAAGGCCTTAAACAGCCACATAGGAGAAAGTGTTAGGAAAAAACCAATATCCATTAAAAATGCAGTACCATCAAACTGGCAAAACATAGGCTTGAATGAGGAAGGGAAAGGAAGGGAAGTTAAGGGCAATCTAAGAGATAGGCAAGAACGTAACACAATCAAAGCTAAAAGCACAGTATTCAACACAAGATGGAAAAATTTCTCCTTCACAAAAGTTACCTTTAGAAATAGTTAAAGCAGGAGACCACTGTGATCTTAGAATATCAAGACAAATGCTGCCATTACTGTTAATATTTGGATGATAGATTCTTGTTGTAAATGCAACCTGCAACAAAAAACAAAGAAACAAAGAGTGCATTTTGGTCTATGACAATGACTGCACCCGTTCTTCTCAGTCAAGCTATCAGTCAATTCCATTTAGTCTAAAAGAAAAGGATTAAGCAGTTAAACTGCATCAAATTCAGGGAAATGCACCCCAGCCACAAGCTCTCAGTCTCCCACTACCAGGCACTATTTCAAACAGAGAGAGGGCACGTATGAGTGTTTTAATCCCAGCTGCCTTTGATGAAGTCACTCAACAGGAGTGCCTGAACCACAGCAACACTGCTGTCACAGAGCTGAGGAACTGCGAACGCTGCAGTCACTCCAAAGGTACGCTTTCATATTGACTGAAAATTGGAAGACAAAGCTAGTGGCTGATAAAGCTACCAAAAAGGAACGTATTTTGCAATTACTGCCAAACTCTCAACAAATAACCCTTTCAGCTGATTTTAGGCACTCAGCAAGTTAATCCCTACCCAGTGTCACATTCCTAGAGACCAATCGAAACAGCGACCCTAATACTTGACAGTCCCCTCAGCAAGAATTCTATTATACTAACACAAAGCTAATGAAACGTTTTCCTATCAATTAAGAAAACCAGAAATGAACCCAAATATTTCAAGACATTCAGAATTCACACACATGGATTTGCTCATAAAGAATATGCTAACGCACCCATGCCTGTGGTAGTCAGAATGGTACCCAGAGACCAAATATATCCTAAGAATGCCTGAAAAGAAGTGAGAACTAAACAATACAATACAGAGCCTACAATTTCTGTCCTGTACTCAGTTCTTTAAAAAGCACTTGTAGTTGACGGCCGTTGGGGGTCTGTTAGTCTGACTCGGGATGCCACGACTTTCTCAGAGAGAGGTCCCGCAAGGGACAGCTTCCTAGGAGTCTTGGGCAATCCTCCGGCCATCGGGAAACCTCAGCAAGGGGACAGCCTGTGGCTGCAGGAGATCAGCTCTTAGCAGTGATTTCAGCTTAGTGATTTCAGCTCTGCCTTGCGAGGTAATCCCAGGCCAACTCCGAGACAGAGAGACAGGAGCGTCGTGTGGCGGTTCCACAGAGGTAGCCTTTATTGTCCAGTACTCTGTGAAGGGAGTAAAGAATGGCAGCTCCCTCCTGAACCAGGCAGCAACTGTGTTTTTTACGGGGGAAAGCAAGGGTGGTACCAAATGGGAAAGACCAATGGGTTACAAAGAATTTTTATGGGTACCAAAGCATGGTGGGATCTCACCCTAAGCGAGGAAGACTGCTCCTTCCAAGTGCTATCTCTCCAGGTTGAGATAAGCTTGTCACAGCCCATTCAAGGAACATGTCTCTGAGGAGAGACTTGGCAAGCTTATCCTCCTCCACCAGCACTAATTTCACAAATGAGACAGCAGTACTTACCTTAGGTGGTTTGAATGGGTAGTCTGTGGGAAAGTGAATTGTCAAGAAGAATACACCACCCTGATATGGACTGTCGTTCTGTCAAAGCAAACAAATAATTCTCCTATTATCATCTTTAGGACTAAATACCACTGAAGATCTTGTTTTTAAATAAATAAAAGCAGAGGAAATTTGTTTAAACAACCAAAATGTTTAATCCACCAATACAAGTGAGACACAATTAAAATTCAATCCTTGCTTCCTAAGGTAAGTAATACAGAACACATACGCGTCACTTTCTGTGTGCACCTCTCCAAGCTAATGCATCATAAAACCCAGATGCTCAGACAATCCACTTAAGGCTACTTGGCAAAAGCATTCAAATATTTCTGAGATAGCTTCAAGGAGTAATGTTAACAGAGTGGTGGTGCCATCAGATTCAAAAACCTCCAGTTCCATATTTGGAGCTTATTTGTTATGACCACCCAAGTTTAGAGTGGTCATAGACTTCCATTCCCTCCTAAATTCTGTCCTTAGCTTCAGCCCTGCAGAAAACCTATGAATACCCAGCTAAATTCTTGTTCCTTCAGAAAAAAACCCAAAAAATCCCCCAAAAAAACCCCAACCACCCATCCTACCAGCATCACCAAACAGACAAAGAACCACAATTCAAGTTAATTTTTCTACTCTTTTTGTATTAGAAATTCACTGTAATCTAGTATGAGAGAGTACTTTACATTTCCCTGCTCCAAGGACAGAATTTCTGGGATAATTCATTCCGGTGTCAACTATAAGCAGTAAAGCAATATGTGGAAATAAAAAAAATTATAGTAAGCAGAAGAAAAAAATCGAAGTGACTAAACAGGGATTGTGTAAGTTAGTAGTTACAAGAAGCAAAAAAATTTCTATTCAAAATTGAAATTAAATTTCTGAAATAGAGCTAACAATTTCACTGTTTAACCTGAAGAATACTTTGCTTTTAATTCTGGACTCGGGCCCAGGGCATACACAGTACACATCTGCATTATTTGTAAACTGAATTCTCATATTAATTGCAAAAACATTTCACCAATGTAATGAAATAACTACGTATTACTTAGTTAAATACCAGAAAATTAAAATCTGCAACGTAAGACAGGGGACTCAAACCTTCAACACGGAGGTTATACCCTACTCTGTCTCCGATGAAACCTAGTGATCAAGATATAACACCTTGTATTTGGTCAAGAGATAACATATGAGGCCTTGAGAAGCCAAAAAATACCAACCCTTTTACTAGACATATTCTGGGGATACATTTTATCAATTACAGAAACTCCTCCTTAGAATGTGTTAAACCAGTGCAAGCTCTCATACACCTACCCAGGAAAATCACAATATCCTATTGCAGAGGTGGAAGACCAGATGACTGGTTCTAAAATCCGTGTCTGTTATTAAAGGCAGCACCACAGCAGCACTAGAACTACAAACACCACACTCCTGACACACTTCTGTCAGGATACTGCCCAGTCTGGAAACAGGAACGCAGACCTTCTGACACCACAAAAACCATAATGGGAAAAAAGGAGCTGTACATTATTAAGCCAGAAGGGAAAACTAAAAATAATAATTCCAATTTCATTTCAATCAATGCTTAATACCTCATGATCATGCAGCCACATAGACTCATCATATCCAGTGCAGTGCAAAAAACTCCTTGCCATTTAAGCATGAATACAGCTATTGAACAAGTCTATCTTTTTGATGTACCTAGTTACAACCAATAAGGACCAGGTACTTTGGGATGAAGAGACATTTTTCCAGTCCAGTGAACCCCTAATAGCCATCTCCTAATAACACATCTGTAGCTATATATAAAGCCAAGGTCATTCAGCATCACTGGTATTTAATTCCTATCTCGTAGCCTCACCAAAGGCTTGTCTTTACAAGTTACAGAAGGTTTTGTCTTTTAAATACAGAAAACCAGCCTAAAAACTCCAAATGTGAAGTGCTTCCAGATTGTTTTCAACAAAAGCAAACATGTGGCTTCCTTAATGAGAAGAAAGTCACATTCAGGTTTCAGATGCTTACTGAACATTCAACACTGACTTTTTTCCTTCAGTCGTAACTGAAACTTCACATTTTAGCCATTTCCCCCCTCCTTCTATTCCTTCAAGTATTCGAAATCTCAGCATTATAACACCAGACCAAAGAAGGATTCCTTTTTAAGATTCACACAAAAACATTCCAACTAATTCCTGACATTAGTACCAGCTCCTGCAAAGTTCGTGCTAGATTAAAACTTTAGAAAAGGTTAAATACAAAGTTTCTAGATATTAACTGATAATACTTAACACTGCTCTAGAGATTATTTGAGCTGAAATAGATTTCCGCATAAAAACATTGCAACAACAAAATAACCGGTGGGTTTTGTCCCCTCCCTCATTTTCCTTCACTGTAATAAGCACCTCTAGAACTTAAGTTGGCTAAGGGGAGTTAACAAAAGTAAACCAAAAACCCCACAGTCTTCTCCTCAGTAGGAACTATTCATTTAAAATTACATCACAAGAATTAGAATACTTACAGGTCCCATAATTGTGGCTTGCCAATGAAACACTACAAAAGAAAAACGCCGCATTATTATCTAGGCATGATATGCTTTGAGTCAGCAAAGCAAAACATAAAATTTAAAGTTACTTACTGTCATCTCCAACGGGACCTGCTGAACACTGTGCTGGAGGATCACGGGCTAAGTCACTAAGTTCCTTTAAGAAAACAAACAAACAAACAAAAACAGTAATTTTCACTTCATGTCTAGCAAAAACCTTTAACAGTTTTTCCATGTACAAACACAGAAGAATGTGCAATTAACAACTCTAAAAACCACTAGATCAGTATCAAAAATGTCTATAATAGGCAAAGGAGCACCGAAACCAGCTATGAAGGTAAACAGCTACAATGACTGTGCTTTTCCAAGTACATGTATGTCACTACTGTGAAAACACTCCTGCTGAAGAAAGAAGCAGGACACAAAGCCTTAAGCTGGCAAAGTCTAACCACTTTTTGATTGAGATTTACAAGGACTCAGTCTTAGCTAGAGAAGCCTGAACTGGAAGGAGAGAAAATTGTTGATGAGCCTTCATGAAACAGGACGCATTCTGTATGTAACATTTGACATTAGAACTGATAACAGCAAGAAAAAAACCCCACAGAAACTTGGTTTCACTTTACCCATGACCTGCAGCAGGGATGTACCTTGCAAAGATCAAAACAGACAGGAAAATTCAAGAGGCTGACAAGTGCTGTAGTCAGGCAAAATATCTGTATTTTTTTATTTAAAACTTTACATTTAAGACAATTATGCCTTTAAAATTAAAAATTAATGAGCTGAAGAAACAGTTTTCTCCTTCCCCCATTACCGAGGATTGGAAACAGAAACTTCAGAGGATTCCTTGTGCAGTAATAATACTGCTGTGATGAAATAAAAAAGCTCTGCATTAAATTGTTTTAATACTCCACAAGTAATTTGTTTGGACAGTGCCTTAATTAAATTTACACTTTCAGTTAAAGCATGTAGCAACCACCTTCTTTCCCCCCTGCTCTCCCCTTGACTCTAAAAAGGGCTTCAAAAGTTTCTATAAATAAATCTGCACTTGTCAAAATATCTAGAAGTCTTGAGAAAAAGGAAAATATTCAGCCCCTCTTTCATAAATTAACAGTTTCGCAGAAGTTTTTTTTCCTGCAAGTCTATACAAGCTATTAAACCAAGAACTCTGTCAGACACTTAAGAAAGCCAGGCATACCTGTTACTCTGGAAACATATGCACATTTGGACCAGACAGCTAACTCTTGCCTGGGAAGATCCTAATGTATACACTAAGTTTCACAATTTCTGCTCTTCATAAAAATTTACTAAGTATAAGCCAACACAAAATGAGGAAAAAACCCCCTTATGTTTCTTGTAACATAAACACCTTGTTCTCTGCTAAGATGATAGCTCCTGCAAACACAGAAAGAATAACACCACTTCAACATGTGCAAGTCCCTACACTAAAAAAACACCCCAATCACAAACGAATGAACAATAAACAACCCCCACCAAACAACAAAACCACACCACCCAAAGCCCACACCAATTCCCTTCCCTCGAAACACCGGGAAAAATTAGTCCCAGATTTTACCTCCCTACATGTGTTAATTCTGATGAATTTTCCAATTAATAAAATTTCTCTTTTGCACTGGCATCAGAGTGTTTTACAAAATGAAACCATATCAGTTTTGATAAGCAACAGCACAATGAACTTAATGGTACAGTTCATTTCACTGCTGCTGTTTGTAGAAGTGTGGGCAACAGCTCTTTCCAGATCATCACAGTAAATGCATTTAGAATGCATTTTGCTACATTCTCCAGATATTACTGGGGAAGCCTTGTGATAGACTGATTTCTGCCATTTAATATCACTTATTAGGTCCATATGTTGTTCATTACCCTTCAGAAAAATTTGCTAAGTTAGATTTATGTTATCCATGTAAAGGCAAACAATAAATGTAGAAGAAGCTTCTGAAAGGAAGGTTTTTTAATTTTCAGGGCATTTTTTTTTTCCATTTAACAAATACATCAGCTTTTATTAGTCAGGCTTACTTCTCACCAAAATGTATTTTCCAGTTCTAAGAATGATCAATCATTTCCAAAATCTGAGAGGAAAAAAGCTATCATGTCCCTTAAAGTAAGCTGTAACAACAGAATAAGCAGAAAGACACAAATGTTATTATTTTAATGCAGTTGTACAGTTACTACTGGATTGATTTATTAGTGGAAGAACATTAAGATCCTCGAGGATTTTCTTAAGCTATCACAGGAACTAAGAACTATGAAAAGGCTCTTCATGCCATTTATGAAATTATAAAATTGCGTAGCACAAAAACAAGGATGAGAAAAGATCAGCATAAAGTGGACTGTCAGAGATACGTGCATTAGACTAGAGAGCTCTTCAAAAGGTACTACTATCTTCAGAGAAACAAGAATTCAGAACTCAAGATAAAAACGGGTATTCTACCACAGCAGGAAAATTAGTAACTCAAAATCAGTAATTCAACCAGGAAAAGTAATTGCAGATGTAAGACGTACATTAAATTTAGTAAGTTCCAGTGAAACATTTGTGCAAAAAACCTTTCTGTAATACTAAAAATAATTTAAAATCTGAAACAAACGAGTTTCAATATTCCAGACTCCAGTAATTTAAAAATTTATGTCTACACAGAGTTACTCCTTTTAACTGCTTGAACTGTTTGAGATAACAAAGTAGCAGCGACCTTCATTAATGAAAGGACTACAGTTTTGTCTGGTCTAAAACACTTCAGTAAAAAAACCCCCCTCTAATTGTGCTAATCAAAGGAGTTCAATATACAGATAATTTTGGGAACAAATGATACACCAACTGGCATTTCACCCACAGAGCAAGTAAGTCACCCACTAAATTTGGGGGAAAAAAGCTGAAGTGGCACACGCTCTTGTGTTTGCTTCTCTGGGGTTCTATGGTCAGAAAAGCTTGTAGTAAAGCTGTTTGCTTCAGCAGGGTGTGAAGGGCTGTGCAAGAACTTGGGCAAACATGAAGCAAACCCTGGCTCACAACACCAGACCTATTTCATCTCCCTGTTAAGTGAGTGACACCTCAGATCTACACAGAGGGGAGGCTTTTTGCAGCAAGGGAGTGGAAAGTTCTGAGTAACTTTAAAAAGCACCTCCTTCTGAAAGCTACAACTCTACTGAATCCAACAGGCAAACTGGAATAACTGGAAACTGAACAAGCAGAGGCACGTGGCCTGTGCGATCTGGAGTGCAGCTGAAGCACTTTGTTCAAGGAAAGGAAGGAGCTTTTTCTTAAAGCTTCCCACTCAGCAATATAAATACAAACCTACTTACTTTCTCAGCTTAGCAATCAGGAGTAACGATTCTGTAACATAAATATTTAATACGTAATATTTCTACATATAAGAGCTTTCTGCTTCTCATATTCCTTCTACTGCTGTACCTACTTCTCCAACTTTGCTTTTTTTTGTTTACACGGTTTCAGTAGTGCTTTCCCTCTCTTAAGAGGTATCAAGCTACATCCCAGATTTTCTTAAAAATCCCCAAAGTAGAACCCACATTTTCCTGGAATTGATTGTTACAGTTTTTCACTTTAGAGGTGGTTTAAAAGAAAAACCAAAACAAAACTCCCAAGCAGCAAATGTGAAAGACTTTACATAGAAACAATAAACCAAATTTGGTGAGAAGTGACAAGTGATGCACCTATCGGAAAGGATTAGTCTTGAATTACAACCGTGACCAGCAGTCTCTGTCACTGCCAGAGGTTTCCAGTGCAGCTCCAGCATGTCACCATTTCTGTGTCCCAGTTTCCAAATATAAAGTTGTGATAGTTCCTACCTCTCCACAAGGATGATTAGTCACTCAGCATTTTACAGATTAGAACACTGTTAAAAGAGTAAGCACCAATGCTACTGTTAGAGGACAACAGCAATGTAACAAAGACAAGGAGCAATACATATACAATTCTGCAATAGAGTTTTGGAAAACAGAAATAGAGCAGCAGAACCCATAACTGCAACAGACAGATCTGCTCTAACACAAATTCAGCACCATTGTCTTCTGCCAGTTTCACATTAAGTTTCTAGTAAGATTCAGTTTCATTGGTGAAACAGCTCGAGTTTTTATCTCCTTGCTTCTCTTTCACTATACATTTATCAGAAAGTTAACAAAACAACCCAAACCAGTATTTTCAAGAAAAAAGATGCTTATAAAAAAGCTAACTAACCTGCTTGTTTTCCAGCAATATAATCATAACTAACATAGAAAATATGGCTTAAGCTTCAAGCGAGATTCAAAACTTTGACATGTGAGTGTGAATGCAGGACTGTGATCCCATAATAAAACCAGAAGTATCTTTCTTTTCTTGACAGAAAAGCTGCTAAAAAATCCCTCAAACAACTCCCCTCCACCAACTATATAAAAGATTACAGAAGCTATTTGAAGAACGAAGAAAACTTTAAAGAATGACAAAGGATATCTCGTCCAAATATGCATGAGCCAAAACCCAGAAGTTTTCAGGTCCAAGAAAATTCTGTTAGAAATGACAGCCTGGTGCCCTACTAAGCTGCCTCTTGCAAGGTACCAAATAATACAGCATCTGCACCAGCTTCTTTTCTTCCCATTTGTCAAATTTCATACTCCCTGTGGCACTACTACATTTCTTTAGTTTAAGCTGGAAATAGCCAGGCCTTACTTTTAATGATAGTAACAGCTAACTTAAACACAAGAGTGACAGAAGATCACTCCCACCAGAACGACTGAAGATTGTCTTCCACAGGCCTTAACTCATAGTTACATTTAACATTGGTTTGTAACACATATATTTGTTAAAATCACATATTGCAGCTTTCTGGGTTGTAGTCAAGAAAGCATAGATGGATTAATTTGCTTTACATTTCCAGACAATAACTTGGAGGGCATGAAAGGTGATAAGCAGTTAAATCAGAAGTTAAAAAAAATAAATCAACAAACCACAACACAAAAAACCCCAAACAACAACCTACAACACACACACACACAAAAACCCACACAAAACCCCACCCCAAAAAACCAATCCAACCAAAAAAGGACAATGAGAAAAAAGAACACTTAGGTCAATCAAAAAAATCAACATTTATTAACTTGACTGCTTGTCTAATGATGTGTCAAACAGAGTATTTCAAACTCTAGGCAACCAAAAATTCATCACTGCATTAGTCTTACTCATTAGCTCACAGCTGAAAACAGCTTTAAAAAAGAAGGAAGGATTGGAAGCAGCTATAAAGGGAGGGGAAGAACATTTAAGCCTGTTTGAAGATTAAGAAGTGTCAAGCAGCAAAGAACTACTGCCTCATCCCACACACCTGCATTTGAAACATTGGTTTCAGCATGGAAATTAATTACACTTGGAAGAAGAAAATAACAGTTTGAAAGGACACTGAGCGTGGATTTCTAAGCTGAGTAAGAAAGCAATGGCAAAACAGACATCACAAAACAAATGTAACCAGTAGAAAATTATCAGTTTCAAACAAGCTGGCCTTTTGACTAACAATAAAGAGATAAAAGTAATGTGTAATGGCAGTGCAAGATACAGAAAGATGTAGGTTCCTCTTGATTAAAACAGGACATTAGAGCAACTCTGCAGAGAAAACACATAAAGAGCAGTCACAGAAAACAAGGACAAAGAGCACAGAACGGTTTTTAAGAAACCCAAAATATAACTAGGAATCTAACAGTTGTGATTCTCTCTATTCTGCTTCTATTTTTCAGGGCTCTCCCTTCAGTCTTTAGTACTGGATTTTTCAGCCTACACCCCACATATTGTTTGTACAATGTCTAGCCATAATACCTTCGTGGTATAATAAAAGACAAACATAGAAACACTCATAGTTTAAGCCTGGCACTCAAGGAAGGAAATGCCAGACTGCTGTGCCACTGTAATTAAGTCACTAGGTGTACTTGGACTGTGATACAAACTACTCAGGTGACTACCTACTATCTCTTCAAAGAACCTACCTTTCAGTACACAAGCCATTGGTGAATGAGAGTATTGTCTAGAGCTGTTCTCATCTGTTCTGAAATCTGGAAGGTGTACAATGCAGGTAATGGTTTTCGGGAAATTTCAGAGTCACTGCAACTAAATGGCTCTCTATTTATTCCAAAGTTTTGCAGAGCAGTTGGACAGATCCAACTGGAACAGGAATGCAGTTACAGACTTTGCTTTCCTGTCACTCCCTAAAGGCTTTCAGAACAAACTTTAAAAAAAGGTGGCAACTACACACCTACAGCTGTGCTTTGAATTCAAAAGTATGGTTTGTTTCCCCTAAAGTAACCAAAACCACAGAAGCTGTCTTACTCGAGATGAAGAAAATCTGACTGCTTTACACATATGAATTCGTAAGTATTATAACAATTACCATACTCTGAAAACAGCAGAGCTTATTAAAACCCTCCTATGCTCAGTGTAGAATGAGGACTGTGTACACTGGCTATAGCACATCAGAGGGGAAAGTGTGAAGTGAAGCACTGGTTAACTACCGAGCCATCCCGTGATAGTTGGGTATTCTAATTCTGCCATTTCCAAGCTTTTGAATATCTAACACTGAAACTTAGCATGCTCTTCCCTTGGGAGTTTTTTCCTCCAAGAACCACAGTGATCTTTGGTTCTGTAAACCAGGACTACAAGGCAGCCCTCGCAGAAGAGGGTAACTAGTATCAACAGGCCATACGAGAAACACCAAGATGCACCTTGCTAAATGAAACAGAATGACTGGGAAACAAAGGGACAGAGAAAATTCAGTACAGACAAATGTAAACTGATGCAGTTGGAAAGAAGTTCATATTCAAATTAAGGCGCTCTGGTCTTATGCCTACCTCTCAAAAAATGCAATTTGGGCATTGTGCTAGACATGTTCACAAAAATGCTGGCTTAATATTCCTTAGATGCTGGAGATTGGCAGCATTATGTAAGAGCCTCCCAACTCGCTGCCCTTCAGCTTGTTGAGGGTACAGTAACTTATAGCAGAACCTCAGCCACCAGCATTTGACACATAACCAGAAGCGGCATCTGTACACCTTGCACTACACATGACAGAAGACTCACAGAGTTTGCCAAGACTACCCAAAAATGACTTTGGAGACTAGCAGTGTACAGGACAAGTTTTTGTAGAAATGATGAGCGGTCTCAATGGGGCACAGTTAGTCCATACTTTGTGAAAAGCTACAGGAATTCTCAAAGTTCTCAAAAAAGTGAGGACGGTGTAACAGAAAGCTATCAAATAAATATTCTAACAAGTAACACCGTGTCTGTAATCCACTGTTTAGAACTAGCTTCATATATTATTCTGAAATTTATTAATTAACCTAACAAACTCTGAAAATCAGCTCTCCTTTTAAAAAACTGTCTTGACTTTCATCAATCCATATTTTGTATGAATACAAAGATGCATGTGAAAGTTATTACAACATACCATAGGGCTATATTCTATGGACACAACTATGTGGGATTGACTACACTGCCTTAGCAACAGTGTACAATTACCCAATCACATTATGCTATTTGTGTGACTACCCTTCGTAATTGTTCTAAGGGCCTGCCTATAGGATTAGGTACAGTTACACACAAAATCAGCTCACACCAAGACAACAGGGCAAAAAACCAAACCAACCACCACCAAAACAAAACACAAAACTGTATGGAGTACAACTGCTCTTACAGTTGAGTTCCACCTCAGCTATGTAGAGAATAGTGATGTATAGAAGGATCGTAAAAAATAAATCAGGAAAAAATAAATTAAAAAAAGGTTTAAAAGCATCTTTATTAACAGATTGCATCCTGAAGTAGGGGAGTGGAAGGAGGTCATTGCTCATATGGCAAATTGTAATTCAGGAGATCCTCCTATATTATTCAAGGCAAAAAAACCCCTCAAACCTAAGGCTTAAGAGAAAAACAAACTTTGCATTTATCCGATTCAAGAGAATTTTCTGGCATTACTACTCAAATAGGCCAACACAAGTTGAGAAGGACTGCCTTAGAGCAGTGCACTTATATTTATTAGAAATCTGGAAGAGCTCACACAGCTGATGAACATCTGGCCAACCTAACTGTAGCTTGCAGAGAAAGCTCACTATGAAGTTAACTGAGCATTTAACACAGTCTTCATGCCTTCCCATCAGAAAGACCTAAAGCACTTCAGCATCTGCACTCGGTTCAGCTTGCAACTCTGGTGCCCAGAAGCTCGTGAAAAAGTCTAAAGGTTGGTCACCTTCTTTTTCTACTGAGCCGTAACATTTGCAAAGCAGTCCACAATCCTCCCAACTCGCTTTCTTAAGACCAGAGTGAAAATCTATCACAATTACAGTGGAAAAAACTGCAGGAGATCTTGAAGATGTCTAGTGTATCAGACATCTCAAAGGGATGAGGTTCAGAACAAATGCTTCCTTCACACAAAAATTCAATACTGAAGTTTACTGTTGGTAAAAACCCCCCTATCTATTTAGCTTTCAGTCCTGAATCCTGCAATGCTCTATTTTCCAGTATTAAACCGTGTCTACATCCAAGTGTTTTACGAAGAGCCACCAAAGGCGTAAACACCAATTTAAACTTGTGAATAGAATTTTAACTAATTTTTTTTGACCAAGCTTCCCCAACACAACTACAAATTTAATCAGACTGGTGCCCTGTAGAAGACCAGTGAGGAGAAACTGGTTTTGTCAGGGTTTTAAAAAAAATCTCCTGTATTTTCCATTTAGAGTTTGAAGCATTAAATTTATATTCCAAAGTTTACAAAACTCTTAAGCCTGTGCAACTCGACAGAGTTTAAGACTCTTCTGATAAAACCAATTTGACAAAAAGCAACCACATTTAAAAATGCACTGCTGACTGTAGTTATGGATATATACACACGCACACACACATTCATACTGCTGCTTTCATTCCTTAATTTTTTTCTGCATATTCTACCATCAGGTTACTACATCGAATCAATCACAGGAAAGAATGTCTGTAACTCAGCCTTTCCAATGTAAGCTACAGAATCTTAGCCTAAAGCATCAACAGAAGTCAGTTTATTCTGCCAGCTCTGATGCACAGGGGAGAGACCTACACAAGAACACAAGGCAGACAGTTTAAGTGGCAAAACCTTCATATTTGCAATAGAAAGATTTATCAGGGATGATGTATCAATTCCCTAATCTGAAGGACACAAAAGCTCAACTCTTTCCCACTCCTTCTTACCAGCTGTCACTTGACATCTCAGAGAAGGTTAAGAACCTCCATTCTCTCTCTCCTCCAACAGTTCAACCCAGTGGATGCAGAGAACACATCCACGGGTAGGGGATAACCCCAGGCTGGAACTGGCCTCCACAAGGAACAGAAAGATTACTTCGGCAAGAGGCAGTTCACTGCTCAGTATCCATTAGCTGCTGCCTACAGCTGTTTACATCCTTCTCCACTCCCTTACGCATTAACTGCGAGCTCAGAGAAAAGCCTCAGAACTGGTTACGGACTGGGCAGGAAGTTGAAGGGAGCTTGTTCAGTGGAGTTCCAATCAGGCCTTCTTCTGTAGAAGAAACTCACACTAGGAATAATAGCAAAAGCACGGACTTATTTTCAAAACCAGATCTCTAAAAGCTGGAATGATAATAAACATCGTAAGAGCTGGCCAACCTTTTTACTCCGTATAGATTATCCCCTCATAATCCTTGATATACTGGAGAACTCTTTTTAAAGTATGCAAGAAGTACCCATCTAATGGAATATTGATCTATGAAGTTCTGTAAATCACTTAAGTGAGATAACAATCCCATTCTCTTCCCACTCCAACGCACACATTTAAAGTTCTATGCTGACTGGGAACTTGTTTCACAAGCACTGTGTTCAATTAACAAGAGAAATCTTTAAGTCACAGCAGTCCAAATTTTCCAGCTAAGGAAGCATTGGTTTTCCTATCATAAAAACATGACCAGTTCTTAAAACACATCCAATACTTTATTAATAAATGCTGGTCTTCAATACAGAGTACCAAATATACCCAATTAAGCAATAATATTTTCATTTTAATGATATTAATTTCATAGTAGAAATGTCAGTTCTATTTGGATAAGCTGAATCTTAAACAGAATTTACATGATGACAGCTCTCACCTAATGCTAAGTATTTTACTCTAACTCCTAAAAAACATTTAAGTTCTTCAATACTAGGGCTTCCCAAACTCCATTACTGCAATATCATGATTTAAAAACCAACCACTACGTTCTGGCTCAATGTGACCCGTCTAACCACCAAGTGCGATAGCTGTGCTGAATTACCTACCCAAGGCAGGGCTTAGTCTAGTCCTGGATAGTCACAATAGTTAAGGTGAAATTACAGTAAAAAAGGTAATTCAGTACATTGAGAGAGCATTTACAAAGGTTTAAAGCATTTCAACTGAGCTTATATCAACTGAATTTCATTACTAGCTAATCTTAACTTTCTGAGCCCCTAAACACACAAATCCAGACTTATTTCTAGACATTCATTCAAAGCATGAGTTCAATCACATAACGTCAAGTTATTTGACTATTTTGAAAAAGCCCAGCCAAGAAAATCCAAGACCGCCCACAAAAGTGTTGGGGGTTTCATCCAGAGAAGAAAACTTAATTCCAACCAGCTTTATATAGATTTTTCTTTAAACTCAAACTAAGTTCAAAAGAAAAAAGTAGCAGTTTAAAAATAAAGTAATAAGCAGGCTTTGTAACTCTTCAACTTTGGTTAAACAAATGCAGATTTCCATGCAGTCCTCACTGATGCACATTACACCCTATCTCTAAAAAATACTATATTTCCAGGGTTAGCAGCATTTCTTACTATGAGCATCTCAAGAAGGGGGGTTGAAGTTGCAATTAATTATACATCTAGGAACAGTGCTGGAGGCTATAGCCTGAGGAAAATAGTTCTTCAGTCTCCACTCACACTACTGTCAATGGAAGCCTCCTATCTGTACTTAAGTAGTAATAAATGGTTTTGCCACCTTCAGCCTTTAGCTTGCAGGATGTCATCCGAACTTAAGATTTTCTAATAAATTATTCCAATATAATGATGCTGGCCTGTGCTATGCTTAATCAAACGGCCATAAAACACAGCAGGCACAAGCTTTCTTAAGGATTACACAGACGAGACATTTTATGCATACATCTCCTGTATTAATTCTATTTTTAGCCTATCAAGATCACTTAGGCCACTTATATTACCTCACTTTAATGGATGTGTACAGCAGTGATAAACTGGATGTGTATCATTGATGTCACATTTCCAAGTTTTCCAAATTTTTCCGAATTTCCTGATTCCCTACTCCTACATAAATGCTTCCCATCATTTGAATCATCATCATTTGAAGCGGAAGCTCCAGCATGCTGCAGCAATTACAAGATGTGTTTTCATCAGGCATCACTGACACTTCAGACCAAGACAATGTGCCACAGCATTTACCAAGCATTTAGACACAAGCTCTTAAATCACCAGGAATTTCTTGAAAATTCTGAGGAGAAAGAAAATAGGGAAAATTTTCATCCTCAGGAAAGAAAACACTTAATTTTAAGATGCAGTTTCACATTATTGCATGGTAAAAGAACTTGCTTGTTTTCATAAAACAACTGCAAAGTGAGCCGTATCAAGGATAGAGTTTTGCCAAGCAAACGCAAGCTGCCCTCAGAGCAGATGGCACTGATGCCATGACAAACTCCAGCATAACAAGACTCTTTCTGGAATTGGCTATGTACCTGACAACTATTTCAGTTTGGGGAGCGCTTTATACAGGATGTTCTAGAAGCAGACAACCCAACACATAAATACTCTTTTACTTTCATTTTCAAATCAGAAGTAGAATTTGCCAGTTACATCTTAAGTGGTTGTATTCTGAATGTGTAACAGACTTCAGATTAAAGGTACACACACTAACAGAGTCTCGAAGTCTAGTTTACTCAACATAACAAAGAATATTATATTGCTTGATACGCCAGGTCCACAAAGAGGGAGTCAGCTAAACAGACTGAAAATACCTTCACTGGTACATTCAGGTTGTCATCTGCTGCAGGAGACAATTAATTCTAGTCCTGAGAAGTAATAACACAAACTAAATCAGCTATGTGGGATTAGAGTGTTTGAGGTCCTGGTTTCTCTTCAACCTGTTCTCATCTACTGCCAACAACATACTACAAGGAAGCAGAGAGTTCCAAGGTCTGATCTGTGATCTTACAGTTAGAAGACAGGGAATCCCAGCTTACCGGTGACAATGCTATTCTCTCTGGGCTTTACTGGTTGACAGGATTAAAATTACATTCACAACCATTTTGTTACAGAACTGGACCTGCTATTTTTTTATGTCAGCATCAGCCCCAGTGAACATTCATACTGGAAACCAGTACTGGAAAGAAAGCAACGTGCAAAGAATGCTTTCAGTCTAGAAATAAAGTTCACCTTCCACACTTGCAAGTACAAAAATAACAACTGAAAACTCTATGTGAATTTGGAAGTGTATCTTGTAGTGTGGTATGATTAAATTGATTAGAAAAATCCGAACAAACACACACACAAAAAAAAAAAGGCAAAAAGAAAAAACTCTAACTCAACTATCTCCCCAATTCTAAACTCTTGCACTGGGTAAAGGTAGAACCTTGCTATTACACAGTGCCATGGAGTGTAAGGACCAATATAGGACAAGAGACTGTACACAACAGGCCAAAACTTTGAAGTCAGAGACATGACTTATTGGTTCCAGAGTCATGGTGAATCGTTTTCTGACCACCAGATTACTACATAAATGGGGGTTTGTCTTGGTTTACATTTGACAATAAATTCTTACCTGCAGTGCCTGAACGTGTTTCATAAGCATGAGTTGATGACAAAGCATACCAGGAAGTATCCTAGCTGTGTTTCAACTTAAGTGATATCATCCACTAATACAGGGAACAAGTTTTGATGGCAGATTCAAAACGAATTGTTTTGAAATTCTTGCCAGAGCATAGCCATAATTTAAAGATAATCCATTCAGCTAGCTATCCAGAGTGGATTTAAAATTTTCGAGGATAACAGTACTATCCATTCACTAAAAACAGTACAAAAAACGCTTATTTTGTCTAAAATATGACAAGCACTGCATGAAATGAAGCCGAGACTAATAGGCGGCATAAAGTTTACACGCTGTCTACAAAAGATGTTTTGTGCACCGAAATTCACCGATTTCAGGACACACTGACGTTCTGCCATCTTGGCAGGCTATGAGACGACCAAGAAACTCCTCTGAGCTCTTGAAACACGTAAATGCTCCACGTAGCTCGCGTAGGAAGGATCACAGACCAACAGCGACTTCCCGGTAACGCCGCTGCGCTCCCATCGCGTTTTGCCATTACATCCCAGCAATTCTCAAACCTGCCGAGAAAACCTAAACCTACCCAGGTGCAACCTCACGCTGGGAGCCTTCTTACACTGGGAGAGCTTTAATAAAATACAACCACCACCACAAAACCCCCCCCTCCAAAAAAAGAACAACCAAAACCAAAACCAAAAAACTTTCATCACCTCGGCATTTTTTCCGAGTTAGCCGCCGCGAAGTTGCTCCACCCGGCTCCGATTGTGCAACGGGGGGGAGGCGGCGGCGCGCAGCGCGCTCCCGCCGGGCGCGGGGGAAGCGATTCCCGGGAGGGCGATGGATCCCCGGGGGTCCGGAGGGCCCCGGGCGGCGGAGAGGGGCGACCGCGGGGCGAGGGCGGCACCGCGGCGGCTGCTCCGTGTGTCCGTGCCGCGTTATTGCGGAACGCGAAGGATCCCGGAAAGGGCCCGGGCCAGGCGGACCCGCCGCCATCTTACAATGCGGGAGAGAAGTTGCACAGCAGAGGGGAGAACCTGGCCCAAGGGCCCAGCTGCTGCCCCGGGCAGCGCCGCCATCGTGCCGAAACCCCCCCAGCACACAAGGGCCGGGGCCATTTGGGCCGGCTTCGGCGGAAGGGCAGCGGCACCAGGCTGCGCTGACTCGGCCCCGGGACCTGCCTCTCCCCGAACCCCCCGGCCCCCACCCTCAGGA
>VYXC01007889.1:794875-808251 GCA_013397175.1 Platysteira castanea
GGGCGGGGCAGGGGAAGGAAGGTTCTGGGGCTGCCCGCGGCCGCCGCTGTCTCGGGGCCGCTGTGTGGCTCTTCCTGCTGGCCGCTGCGGAGGGCCGCGGCAGGCTCCGGAGCTCGGCGGCCCCCGGGAGTCGGCGGCGGGCACGCACCGCTGACGGCGGGTCCCGCCCCGCCCGCCTCCCCGCGAAATGGCGGCAGCGGCCGTATCTAGGTCCGCCCGCTGACGCGGCGGCGCGGTGTTCCTCCGCGCTCAGCTGTCTGTCAGCGCCGCGGAGGGGTCACCGCCCGCCATCGGCCCTGGGGCCCTCGCCCGCCCGGGCGCCCGAGTGGCTGGAGTGGGGCTCGGGCGTCCTGGTGTCTGGGAAGGACCAGCGCTCCCACGGCGACGGCCCGCCTGGGCACGGAGGAAGGCGGGAGCCCCAAAGCGATGGGATGTGCACCGTTTGCAGCGGTGCGAGTGACGAAGCTGAAGCTTTGCTCTTGCCCACGAGGAGCGCGGCCCTGGTGTGAGGGTAGCGGGCCTGGACGCTTCCTTGTAGTAGCATATCGGCACACACGAGGATACCAAATCAAATGTCTCAGCATAGGGGAAAACACAAAGGGAAAATATGGTGACGTGGACTGTCAGTACAAGGGCCATATGCATCAAAAAGAATTATATAATCATCAAAGTTGGAGGAGACCTTTAAAATCATCAAGCCCAGTCATCACGTGGCATTACAGCTGTAACCCCTGAATCATATCACCCAGCGCCAATTCCAGACACCTCTAAAGCATCTCCAGGAATGGTGGCTCTACCACCTTCCTCGGACACCTATTCCAGTGCCTGACCACCTGAACAGTGAAAAAAATTATTCTAATACCTAATTTGAAGCTACCGTGTTTCACCTTGACACCATTTCCTCTAGTCCCCTCACAGCTGGCAGTCTAGAAGAGACCGACACCCACCTCACTATAACCTTCTAGGTAGTTGTAGACAGTGGTGAGGAATAATTATTTTGTTTACAGTGATACTATCTCTGACGCTTCAAGCTCCTTGGAGGCTTTTTATTTTGTGCTGCATGAGCCAACATCACTTTTAGCCAGGTGCTTTTTTCTCACAGTAATAAATTGTGTAAGTTTATGCATAGTTCTCTACATGGGGAAGGACACCTACTCCATTTCTGTGAAACAAGAAGAAGAGAAAGATTGCCTGACTGCTGTTCTGCTGTAATGATGGGATATATTAGAGTAACATGGCATTTGTTGTCCAGGGGGGATGTCCACATAATTAGCCAAATTCATTGCACTGGACTGAGTTGGTGTTCGTTATAGTGGCGTAGTGTTAGTTATCTTGCTGTCTAGGATACTAAATATTATTATTGGTCTGGAGAAGGCAGAATATTCAGAAAAGCTTACTGCGTAACAAGATTTTCAGTATGAAGCTTGACAATAGGCAGCAGTGAATTAGGAGAGCAATGGGGGTTTTTTATTACTTTTAAAAATAGCACCGTAGTAGGACTACTGTAGTGTTTTAACACTGGTATTTACAGGCTAGAGAGAAAATAATGCCTTGTACTTGTAAAGTCCCGGTATCTTGCTATGATCTCCTAGCAACTTCCTTATGTAGTCTTCATTTACTGCTTATTCTCTTAATTGTACTGAACAGCATGTTCAGGAAGTGTAGTTCCAAACTGTTTGATTTTCATTCTTATCATCTTAGCCAAGAATATTGCTGAAGAACACCTTGCTGTTCCTGCTTTGGATTACAGGTGCTATTAAACTGCTCCAAATCACCAGCATGTCTATCTTTCCACCACAGACATCTTCCTTTGCCTTGTAAATTTCTCACAAACTCTCTGATCTTCATTATTGTTTGTCATCTCAGGAGATTTAGATACTTGGCAGTATTCCAGTTCTACATTTTGTAATTATTATTTGAGATTAATGACTTCTAATATGACTTTATATTAACATTTTTGATCAGACTTGTGATTCACATTTTCTGTATAATAAAAGAAATTAAGAAAAGCACAAACACATTGTTGACAGTGTGTAATTTTCCCTGCTAATTTAAGGCAACAGGAATGTTAATCTGGTAAGTCAAGTTTTGTTGCATGTTCAATTCATATCTCTATTAGCATTTGACCCCAAAGAGAATTTAAAATTTATTGGATAGCTCTTGTTTATAGCCATTGCTCAGAAACAGGCTTGCAAATTTTCATTTAGTATACTTGTTTAGGCAAACACTTTATTACACTTGCTGCTCATTTTTAAAAAACAAATCTGCCAATTTAAATACTGACCTTTAAATACATTTGAGAAAAATCATAAAAAACGATGGCTTGTGTAGGAATGAGAAACGAGACATGCAGTCACGGTTCTGTGGCCAGTTTTGCGAGTCACAGCACACAGTCCTGCTTGGACTTATATTATAATATTATAATACATATTTATAGTACATATAATTATAGTATATATATCATACTATATATAATATCGTATACATATTTATGGTATATATATTATATATACCTACAGTATAATAGGTATATATATTATATATACTTATAGTATAATATATATTATACTTATTATATATTATACATTATACTTTTCACTCTCATCTCCTTTTTCTCAAACTGTCAGGTAAAATTCATGTATTTTCTCCTCAGTATTTGGAAATAAATAAAACCAAATAGATTTTTGACTTCACTAGGAATACTTGGGCAAGCGAGATCTCAAAACCTGAATACACTGATGTGCCCATATGGAGAGTTTCTCAGCTTTACCACATGCAGCAGGTATATTCTTTTGCATAGATTCCTCATATGGTAATATAAAATGCAGGAGGTGCAGATGATGGTTACTGAATAAGGGTGTTGCAACTTGTGGAACTATTTGTGTTTGCTTCATTTTAATTTGATTTTTGAAGCTAATCCTCAGAAGTGGCTGTAGAGAGATATTACCATGTCTAATCCTCCTACGGTACTGGAGTTGGGTTAGACTTTTAGAGGTTTATTATGCAAAACAGCTCAGTAGATGTGGCCCAGTAATAATTAGTTTGCACAAAAGTATTGAGAGCAGACCAGCTCTCTTGAACCCCGTCTTTGACTTTTGTCTGTTCAAGTATGGTGTTCCAGAGCCCTGTGTGGCCAAGTGATCAACAGCCTCCGAAGGCTGGATTCACCAGTCCATTTCAGCTGCTTCATGATGGTCCAACAGAGGAATGGATGGTCCAACCGAGAGTAGAGGTTGCCTCGTTACACTGTTAGAGCACTGCCCCTCAGGGACTGGAGGGGAAAGCAGCTCAGCCTTTTAGTGTAAAGGTTAATGTAGGTCACTTGTACATCAGTTCTGGTTTTCCACTTCTGCTTGCCCAAGACCGGCCAGTTTTATATTTGGAGCGTGCTATTCTACCTGTCTTCAAAACAGGTGGAGCAAACAAGCATCCTGGACACCAAGCAGCATTCCATACAGGATGCTTCATATATCTAAGAGGAAAGGGGGAAACAAGATGCAAATGTTTTCCAAAAAGATTTTCCATTTTAGGAGAGAAAAAAAAATTACTTAAACAAAAGCAAGATATCCATCTAGTCCATCCAATAGACTACTATTAGTTCCTGTTTGGAACACTACAGCTTCTGCTGCGTGAAAACAAAGCACTAAGATCAACAACAACAACAGCTTCTCCCTGTTTGCATGTATTACCAGGCCTCAATTTTCTCTTCAGCATCCTGTCCAACTTGTTTTTCCTTTAATTATTGTAAATCAAGCTTGCAGCCAAATCCTTCTTCAATCTCAGCAAAACTTGCCTTATTGAGGACCCTTTTGATTCAGTGGATACCACAAAGAATAAGATCACAGGAGAAAGCCAATAAAATAAGATTGTTCCATTGGCTTTTTTTTTCTCACATGACAACAAAAAAGGGCTGAGTTTTCCAAGCACCATTACAAGACGGTGGGAAAAAACAGGTTTGGGGATGCCATTGAGTTTCTACTTGATCTGTTTCAAATTCCAAAGACCAGCAGGCCTTTCTGTGTAGCTGGGGGCTTCTCCCCTTCAACAAGGATGACCAGGTCACAGTTAAAGACTTTGTAGTGCACGCTCAGTTCCCTGGCTGTTGCATCTGGGACCATGTCTCCTGCTGTTAGGAAGAAGAGGTAGCAACCCCCTTTCACATCTGGAGTGAAGCGCAAGGTCAGTGTGTTGGACAGCAGTTAGGTTTTTAAGAAATACTAGATAAAAGATAACTTCTTGATATTCCAACTTGTCCATTCTTCATCTCCCATTGTTTCTTCAACAGCTTCTCTGACATTTTCACTGAAACAATTCCCGAGCTAATCCACGTGTCCTTTGTAATAGAAGTGCTTTTTGTCTCACTTCTAGGTCATGGAGCAAAATGCTGAGTCCCTACATCAATCCATTGTAAGTTGTTGCTGCTCTGTGTAGGGAGTTGGAAAACCTAGTGTTTAAGTCTACGTATGACTCCCAGTGAAAACCTGGAGTGCTGTGTTGAATAATGATATTCTAAGGTTTCATGGCTTGCACAGTCACATGGGATTCACAAGAATATAGAACACTTCAGTAACTTACACCAAGATATACAGACCGAAGTCCCCCACAAAATCTTCTGGTCTTCAGGATTTTGTTTAGCACTTCATTGTTTTGCACTTTTTTAGCTTCATAGTGACAACATAGTTTCCTTTCAGTTAAACAAGATTTTTCTCTTCTCCTGAAATCCTTCCAGAAAATAAGAGCTATTTTACAAGAATAAACATACGACAACAAAAATTTCTTTATGCTGTTTTCACAGACTTAAGAAACAGAATCTCTGAAAATCACTACAGATTATTTATTAGTATGCATACAGAGTATTCCTTTTTTTCCCCCCAGCAAAACTACCATTTGTTACAGATGAAAAATATATCCCTGTCAAGTCACCAGCAGTTTTTGTCAACAAGAATGTTCATTTTCTGTGCTGATTCAGCTCTATGGATATTGAAGCATGAAAGTCAGATGAGCATGTGCATGGTGTAATTATGATGCCAAATTTGAAAACTGAAAATTTTTGTTGTCGTGCAGTTCCTAACTACCACTGTTTCCTTCTTTTGTATGAATTCTTTACATGCCTGAATAAACATAGATAATATAAACATACATGGCTAAATAGCAGCTTAAAATAGGGGTATGAAGGGCTAATCAATTAGCCACTGTTGCTAGAATAAGGTAACACAGGCTGAATACAGCAGGCAAAACCCCTCTCTGGAGCTTTAAAACTCAGGAGTTTTATCAGTTTCAGGATGCCAGGGTACATCAGTTGGAGACCTTGTCAAAAAGGTATTTAATGGTGACCTACTTTACCCTATCCTTTTGGAGGTGGTTGCTTTTCCTTGTTATACCTGTTCTTTGTCCCCTCAGGCTGCCTTCAAGACTGCAAGCTAAGTCTGTACGGGTTACACTGTTACTGAAAATGACCAAGCTCTTAACACCAGTTTTCAGCAGTACGTAATTTGACCTATTGTGTTTACTAAAGGAGACATCAAAGGACTCTCTGGAGCCCTTTCAAGATACGTCTATTTTTATTACTTTGATGTAATTGGTTACTAGTCAGATTTGGACCATCCTAATTCCGTTGCTCCTCCAGTGCTTGTTCCAGGATGCAAATGTACTAAGCAAACCACAACCTTTGAGGAGTGTTTGGGTTTAACAAAGGATTTGACCAGTATACCTAACAGGCTTTAAAAGTTGTTAGTTCAGATAAAATGTTAATGCTTAAAGGTAGCTACTCAAAGAGGCTGGTTAAGGTGTTTCACAGGCTCCCCAGCATGGGCACGGCTGCTCAGGGGTCACAACACACTGTATTGATTGAAGCTTCCATTCGCCTGCCCAGCTACATGCAAAGTACAGTTTTCACTCTTGGACTAGAGATACAGGGAATTACTTAGCCTGAGCTAATGAGGACATTGATGGTCTACTTCAGACACTGAAGTATAAACAGCCTTTTATCTCAGTCGGTTTCCCTGCAGAGATCAGCCAGTGTTTCCAGAAGACCTGGGGCAGAAACCCTCACTGAGCTAGGAGCCTTAGTACCATTGATGTTATAAATGGCCTGCAGCAAACTACCTCTCCTGGTCATTCCTCCTTCTTCTGAGGCAGTCCTGCTGGTGAATTGTTCGCATATTTATAGTTAAATAAACATTACACTTCAGCAGAGGCAGCAGGTTGACTTTCTGTCACTCTTCATTTAGAGGGTTTTTTCTTTCTTGAACGTTCTTTTTCTCTTTTGTTTTTCTTCCATTGTGTTTTATACAGAATAATGCTGTGTTTCTCTGGGGAAATTATTACAGAGTCTTGTAGAGTGCTGTGTTTTAATTGTTTGATGGTGTATTGACTTAATTTAATGATTTAAGAAAATAAGAAAGTCCACAGAAATACTTCAGGGTTTTTTGTTTGGTTGTTTGGTTGGTTTGTTTCTTTGTCTTTGAACTGTCAGGAGTAAATGCTGTTTATTTAGACAAGGGATTTAAGTAGCCAGCTATCATTGGAACTAGGAGTCATTTTAGTTTTCTTTCTGTCCTTTTGAGCAATCTCATCTTTAAAGATTTGCCTGATCTTTTCTTTGGTATGTTCCAGTTAAGTACAAGATATCCAAGAGCTTACTTAGACCTCAAATATCCAGGTAATTGCAGCCAAATATATCTCTTAGAAGGATGGCATGTTATTCTTGTTTGCTGTCTTATTGTAATCTGGTAAATATTGCTGATGATTCTAAGTCTCCAATACTGAAATTAGCCAGTTATTTCATCATTATGGTTAGGGGGATGGACCAGGGCAGTATTCCTGAGAAGCTGGGTTGTGACACACACAGTAGTAATGAAATATGGCCAGGTGTTGGCAAGTTGCTGAAAATTTTGCAAATCATAAAGCAAAGGCATCCTGTCTTCTGTACTCCTGGTGATTTTTATTCTTCAAGGTCAAGCGTGCTTTTCAGTTTTTCAAGAAATTTTACAGAGATTTGTCACTTTTCCAAGCAACAGATGTGAATTTGTTTTTATAAAGACAGCGAGGACTGCAAATTTTTTGGTTTATTTTGCTTTGCTTTGGGAAATGGGACATCATCTTGTTAAAAAAATAACCCCTGAAAAATACTCACTTAAGGAGTTGGTAGTGGGATTCAATACACTTATTTTCTCAGTCATAGCAATTTAAATTCAAAATAACAGCAAAAAAGATAATTTCCTTCCTGACTACTTGGTGGCTTATCTTAAATGATTTTATGATCTCCATTTAGGTCCCATATTAGAAAAGCACTGCTACAACAGAAATGGAGGACTTGGGTACCTGGAGACTAAATGATACCCTTACCTATACATCATTCAGGATATTTGACAGTATCAAATCATGTTAGACAGGCAATTTAAGGGACTATGTGCATCAGTGGTTTCTACTATACTTGTTTTATGAATAATCAAAACATTTCTGTCCCTGAAACTGTCAAAATAATGTACACAAAACTAAAAAAAAGAAACCACCAACAAAACGCTAAACAAAAAAAATTTAATTCCTCTTGGGAAAGCAGTTTAAAACATTCTCCAGTCTTTTAATAAATTAACTATATACACAATCACAAAATTAACTTTCAAGAGAAGACTTTGTGTTCTAATAAAAAGGGGCACTAGGATCTTTTCCTAGTTTGCAAAAGCATGAATGCCTCCACATGAATGCCTCTTAATTATCATGTACCTTTCTCAGCCATTAGGATTACATTTCCTGTAAGGAAAGTTTTGTAAATTTGGGGGTGATACGTTTATATCCTACATTTTGTGTTAGTTACTTTTTCCCCCTTGAATCAGCAGAGAAAGCAACTTATTGAAAAAAAAATATTTACAGGCCTTACAGCTCTGTGCTCTGGGATGGAGTACAGAATTTATATACATTTCTTTCAAAATCTTGAAAAGTAATTGAGGAAGTAACTTACAAATCTAGGGAATAGCCAGCTATGTTGATCTAGTAGTGCACTGTGCTATAAATGAGTTATGGTCCAGAGGATGGGGAATGTCTGGAAAAAAATAGAGAAGAAAAAGCATTAGTAAGATAGGCATAAGTGAGGCTGTATTAATCTTACTTACCAACTGTAATACTATTCCATGTCATTGCCTTGGAATCAAGATAGCCACTTTTTTCTTGCTTTCATCTCCATCTGTTGGACGTACACTTGTCTAAATTGAAGAGCCATGGTGTTTTGGGGTTTTTCTTTTGCTCCTCTTTATTCTTGTGAGATGACAGAGAATGAGTATGGGTTAATGCCAATGCCAGACCTGGCTAACCTTGAGAAGGGGAGCCAGGCTCAGAAATCCCCTCAGCACTGTTGTTGCACAGCAGCCTGAGAAGGAATGACAAGCTGCTGTTTCACTGCAGTGTCAGTGGGCACTGAGACACAGGAAGAACTCAAGAGCAGAGTGCAGTCCTACAGCAGAGATCATCTACTCTGTCCTCGGCAGGGGAAGCTGGTAATTTTTCTGTGCTATAATTAGCCACTGCCAATGAACACACGTTGCGTCACAGGAATTAGTCTTGTGGCATTCTCACCTTTGCCCTCCAAAATGAAGGAAATATCTTTCAGTGACAGCTCTTAAGACAAGGCAGTAAAGTACTAAGGGGAAAAAGATACCCTCAGATATCTGGTCAAGAATATACTGTGTTCACTGATCAATGCAGTCTAAAAAGGAAAGGTGAGTGGTCTGCTGCTGAGAATATATTGATAAATATAGCTTCTTGTCCCCAGAATTCCCATCATGAGCACAGCTTGTAGTGTTTTGGTAGTGGTTTTACTTCACATCTATGAAGTGTGTACTTCCCAGATTATGTCAGCTTTGTCCTCTGTAGGTCCTTTAGGGAAGGGGAGGATGTATCTGTTTTCCATCACTGCAGCTTCCTCCCAGGGGACAGTCTGGGGATTTTGCAGTCTGGTTTATTGCAACAAACTAGGCAGAACCTGCCACAAATCAATAACATATCTGGTCTCTTATGAACATATTAGTGAGTCCTAAGGATACTTGTTCTGATTTGAGTAAAACTTGTCAAATAGCAGCCAGTGAAGTTCCAAATCTATGCAAGTCTGTATATGACCAGCAACCAGATCATTCTGGATCCTCATGAGCAGTACATACCGGATCAGCTACCTAGTGTGGATAGAAACACTGGGTGATTCATGTAATGGGTCAAACATTAAAACTCATTGCAATATTAAATTTATTATGTACTTTCTTGTGCATTGTTAGTGTTACTTGACTGATGTTTCTTACAATAGTTTCATGTCATACAACTCATTGCTTTAAATAAATGCAATTTCAACTTAGGGTAACTGTGTGGATATTCATAGTTTCATCTTATGCTATTTCTGCAACTGTTAGAGTAGCTGTAGAAACCACTACCAGAGATAACCACTTCATAAAAAGACAGCTCCAGCTTGGAAAAACCCATACACTGTAAGTAGAAGGTAACTGAACTTTGGCTGGGGATATCTGGGAAGTTAGCACTGAATACACTTATTTTTTCTTGAGCTGGGGATTTATTCAACTTTGTTTTATACCCAACTCATGGGTAACATTTCCTATTCCCCAGCAGTAGCAATCAGAGAAAGGAATTAAAAGTATTAAACCCTGGCTGAGAGATCAAAGAATGGCATTTTTCTTGAATAAAAAAACCTGTATACTGTTCTGTTCTCTCATGCACAAAGTTGCCATGTTGGAACCTGATGCAATTCTTAGAAATCTTGCCATTTTTCTTTACATTCTTGTTTTCATTCTTTTCAAAATTAATCCCCTACAATCTCCTACAATAAGTGCCATTCATAGCTGCAGGGAATTTTAAAATTCAACAATAATACAACAATAATCTGCTGTTAGTAGGACACTGCAGTTACTTAGGCAATTACGATAGCACCTGCTTTCAAAACATAATGGTTACATTGTAAAATTCTTGGACATTAGCTAGATTAGAAAGTAATACCATGATCATTTAGTAGTAATTTTATAATAAGAACATTATGCTATCACACGATTACCCCACTGATTTTCTTATAAATGTGATTTGTTCCCTTAACTTATTTTTCTCTCGAACACTTTGCCCACCATGGACAGGTAGCTATTTTCAATAAACACCAGCAGAAGCCACTTAAGGTGCCAGGTCTCAGAGTCAAGTGAGAAAGCACAACACTCTCAGCTTTCCTCTCTGGGCAACTCAACCTCTGGATGTAAAAATATGAAATAAAAACCTAACCTGCATGCAATGCAATTGCAACTTGCTTGCAATGTTCTTAAACATAAAATACAGGAAAGTAACTGTATATACGTGGTCTTATATCCAATTTTAAGCCAGTGTGCTTAGTTTTTGAGATTCAGTTATTTAATAGCTGGATGTTGACAGTGCTGCATAACTAGCTGATGGAGATACTGCATGAAATGAATCACAGTTCCTACAGCTTTTCTGGGGTGTAATGATTTTGCTTGCTTTTGGGGAAGTGGAAGAGAGAGAGATCTTTGCATACAGCAGGAAGAGCAGCTAATCACACCCCACTGGGAGAGATCTAGCTTCCTCCTAGATTGGAGACTTGTGTTTCCTGATCACAGAAGCCAGTCCTTCAGTGGCAGTGTAGTTTTTAGTTGGCAGTAGTACTTTAGCCTGATGCAGAGATTATTCCAGGTGGTCAGTTTGGAAAATGGCAATACCAATTCAAAGAAAATGGTTGAAACAACACCAGACATCCTCTTGACAGAAAAGCTCATTACCATGAAAGAGTACTGAGCAAATTACTGTGCTACTTAGGCTTGTTTTACAGATTATAAGAACTGTGTGTCTGCTGCCTTAGAATCTTTTATCTTTCATCCTTACAGTTGTGTACTTGGTAAAATAAAATAAATACATGTAATTTATAAATGGTCTTCTCCTTTGCAAATCTCACGTGTTCTAGACAGACCAGTAAATATTACCTCATTTTACAGCTGAATTAAGGGCAGAGGGAAATGGAACAATTTTTGAAGGGTAACACGAGGAGGATTTCCGAACAGATTCTTTTCATCTATCCTCAGTCTGATGGACCAGGACCAACCAGCTTGTAGATGCTGAAGGCAGCTCTTATTTCTGCTGTGAGCTGGACCAATGCAGCTATGTTGTGGTAACAAGAACAAATTCTGCCAAACATCATCTGCACCGCTAACTTTTCTACCATTCTTATCAAAGCATGGGCTGGTTCTCATTTGCGCGATGTTTGGGGAATTCCATGGCAAAGACCTGAGCTAGCCCTAACGATGGAGATCTCTTCAGGTGGGTTCCATGCTCCATTTTATCTGTAAAGTTCTTGCTAGATGAAAAATCCCAGTGATAGAGGATACCTAGTGCTGAAAGAAATTATCATCTTTCTTCACAGGTGACCTAGGTTCTGTTCAAGTATCTATGTTTGGGCTTTTTGTGCTGCTCTTTTATTACAGCAACTTCTATATATCCTCCCAATACCAGAGTTTCTGTGGCCAAATTTAGCATGAAACACACAAGCGGAGGCAATCTCTACTTTTTAGCAGTTCACAAACTGAATATAAAAGGATGCGTTGTTGCAGGTTACTCTCCCCACAAAAAAGTGAGAAAATTCTCCAGATACCAAACAATTTTGATATTTGAGTTGAAAAATATGCTGATAAAATCCTGAAGAAGCAATCTGCCTCTGGAATAAGAATGTCCACATAGGGTGTTAAACGTGTAACAGAAGGAAGATGTCATATCTGCCTGCTAAACCTCCTGGTGTTGACTAATCTTAAATTCTGACCCCACAATGTGGTCCCTAAAGATGGATTACTGTACAAACCCTGTTCTTTCATGCAGGACTGAGCAAGCCTAAAACTTATATTTTCCACCTTAAAGCAAACAGGAAGTCTGCAGCCAAATTGCAGGGTGAACATGCATCTCCTGGACTCTGGTTCAAACTGGATTTCTAAAGACCACTTTTCACTTCCGCTTTGGGTAAGAATCTCATTCAGGTTTCATTTTCTTTATAGGTTTGCTGTAATCTATGACTTTCAGAATCTGATATCCTAAACTCATCCAAGACTCATGTCAACTGATCCCTACGCAATAGGTGGGGCACAGGGAGAGCAATTCCTCTCTGCAACATGTGCAGACTCACAGTGTGCTGAGTGCAGCACTGATCAAAGGCAGCACAGCGGGGCTGGGGAGCTTCCCTGAAATGTCAGCTGTGCTCCCAGTACCAGAGCAAGCATCCAGAGAAGGCTGGAAGAGCAGAAGAAAGTGGGGAGGAGGAGGGTAGGACAGAGGCTCTTCAGTGTGGAGTTGTTTGATTGAGGACTGGAGGGCCTGGAGTATTTGGGACCTTATGTATTCTTGCCTCAAAGGCTCACAAAGGAGGTTACATCACGACATCTGATGTATAATCCTTACAGGAACAACCAAGTGTTTTACTCTTTCATTATCTTGTCTAATAGCCGGCATCTGCCTAGACAAGAAGGAATCATCTTAGGACATAATACACAGTCATTACATGGATAAATTTAGGTGAGGTAAGGAACTTAGACACTCTGAGATCACAGGAATATTCCCACTAGCTAAAGATGATGATTCATCAGGAAATGTTAATGTAGGGTCACAGGTAGAAAAGTAATAGGCCAGAAGCACAAATAAGTTGGATTTATCTTAAACTTAGCTTCCAGTATTTTCCAGCAGGAAAAGTGCACAGTTGATTAGGGCCTATACGGTGGGATTTCAGTACGCTGAGGGAGGAGAGAGAACTGTGCTTCAGTCAGGATCATATAAGGAAGGAGATAGGTCTTGTAGGATTTTGCTGCTTCAGCTTTCCTGCTCGTGCTCTGTGCTATAAGCTACTAGCACTTGATAGATTCACTCATGGTAGCAAAGCACCTTGAACCAAATGGTGTTGTCATGACCAAGAGATTAATGTTAGAGTCTCCAGGTCTGGATGGATTGTTTAAATTGACCCAGAACAGCTGCGTGCTTCCCACTTTTTCATCTGCCCATACAGGGAGGATTTTCTATGCCAAAAAATGACCAGTCTCCTAGACATAAAAATAGAATAAAATGAAATTAAAAAAAAAAAAAAAACAGACACACACGATAGGTCTTGTTCTGTGCAAATTATTGCCAAACACGAGGTGGATGGGCCTCTCCCTGTAACATTAAACCTCTCAGCACTCACATTATCCTACCTCATTCACATGAAGAAAAACTTTCAGTCTTTTTACTTCAATTTTTATAAGACCATCAACGTGAAATACAACTTGAATGCGGCAGGGTGATGATAATTATATACAACCTGTAAAGCATAGGCCACATAGTATTAAAACCATGATCCCTCACCTCCCCAGTCC